>OX637337.1:6137872-6319291 GCA_951799405.1 Agapetus fuscipes | reverse complement strand
AAATCCCACCTCAAGAGCCCTCTACAAGCTTTTTTGTTGCTTTAGAAAGTGCCAATACTCAAGCAAGACCCAGTTATTCTAAGGCTGGATGAACTTTTGGTGACCGGTCTTTGGTATAGGTAGGTATATGACTAAAGATTTTAAATTATGATTACGGTCGTTAGACATTTTAAAGAATGAAAAAAAACGGATTTTACTGACCGTGCAAAAGAGAAGAACGATTTTCTCTTGCGAATGCGGAGCCTTTTATATTGGACAAACCAAACGCAGCATCAACACCCGGTTGAAGGAACATATTGGTGCAGTTAAGAAGAATAACCCGAACAAGTCTGCTATTTGTGAACATTCACAGAAAGGGGTGAATCATCTTATCAGATTTGATAAAACAAAGATTCTATCTACAGAAAGATTTCTCATCCCCCGTCTTGTGAAGGAAGCAATCGAAATACACAGGCACCCCAACTTCAACAGAGATGATAGCTACAAGCTTTCCAGTATATGGAGGCAAGTACTTACTTCAATGATCCACCCTTTCATTAATCGGACGATTTCACAAGAAGACATAATTTCGTCCTTCTGTACAACTAGAGCTAGAGCGACATCTATGGATGTATCTCCGAAGGTTACTAAAAATACCTACAACCTTCGCCTCGATCCAACAACAACAACAATTCAACAGTTCGTGGTTCCTCCTCATAGAGGTCTCACGTCTCCTGAGGACGTCGGATATGACTCCGACGAAACGTAGAGAAAATCGTTCTTCTCTTTTGCACGGTCAGTAAAATCCGTTTTTTTTTGTATTCTTTAAAAGGTATATGACTTTTCAGATCGTGCGAAAAGCATTCTTGAAAATACAAATGTTATATTTATGTGCTCCGCCGGGATTCGAACCTACAACCTTCCATTTACGAGTCTAAAGTGTAACCATTAGACTATGGACCGGTCCTAATGGGCATATATATGTGGCTTAAATGAGTCGTATAACTGCAAACGCCGTCATCTCCATTTATGATTTTTGAGATAATTATTGAATTTGATTCTGCGTAGTGTAAAAAATCATTTTCTGTGTGCAATGTGATAAAAACCTCACTTCATCCTTTGTAATTTTAATTGAAAAAGTATAATTTCGTGCAAACACCGTCATCTCCAACTGCGAAAAGTTGCGTTCAAAACACAAGTTTATTTTTCTCAAAATCATCGTGTAAGGAGTTGACGGGGTTTGCATTTTTACGATTTAAATAATAGATAGAAACATTACTAAAAAAAATCTGTTGGTAAGTATAAATATTTCATTCAATATATTTGTGAGCTAATTTCATGGAGTCTTTTCATTCCCATCACGCAGTCAACTTAATTCAATTTTAAACCACATTATCTTCCCATCTCCCAAACAATACTAAAACATTAAACTTCATAATCTACGTTTAAGTATTCAATTGTTGCGCAGCACTTGTGACGGAATTACACGATAATTTCATACGATTATAGTTTCACAAAGCCTCGTAACCCAAGTATAAAACATTTCGTTTAGATTAAACGATCGCATTTTACCAAAACAATATGAAATTTAAAACAGCGCTTCTAGTGAGAGTTTAAATTAACATACATTACAATGGTAAGTTTTAACGTTGAGTTTCGTAGGCCTGAGGTCACATTAGAGAGATATGTGGGTGCTACGACTACGAGTTTCGTAGAGGCGTAGACCCCACCACGTACAATGACAATCCGTCTAAGTGAAAAAAATAATATTATGCAACTAGGATTAACAACCTAATATATTGGAGACTTATTTTTTATTTGTTACACTTTCTGTATTATCAGATAAACTTTAAGATGTTGTAAATGAAGAAGATGTTTTATTGGATGTATATAAAAAAAATATGTAATTGGTTTGGTTTTTGGTTTTAATTTTATGAAAATAAATTAAGTACGTACATTCCGCTTACTACATGTGATTTCTTTACCGGGAATGCACAGCAAGAAGTTACACTAAATGTGTAGCTTAGTAGTATTTAACTAAACAAATGGTTTTTGCATCGAATTATCATGTTTATTTATTTTTAGCCTTCCCAACTAGTTTTTTTTATTTTATACCGGTTGTAGACCGGTCCATAGTCTAGTGGTTAATCTTTTTGACTCGTTTATGGAAGGTTGAAGTTCAATTCCTGGAGGCAAAAAGATAAACATCATTTATATTTTCAAATATACTCTTCGCTGGGGAAAAATTCATACACCTTTACCAAAGGTATCACTAAAGGTCCATCCAGTCTTACAGCAACTGGGTCTTGCTTAAAAATTAGCGCTTACTACAGCGACAACCAAGCTTGCAGAGGGTTCATGAGGTGTTATTCATACAAAGCCGTGCTCACCAAATAAATCATCCTAATCTTACTATTATTATGCGATAAGCCATCATTAGGTAGTTTTGAAGATTGAAAATGAAAAGTAGTTTAGTGTATATGAGATTTAAGATAGTTTATTATTTAATAAATAACCTAACATGAAAACCAATAAAATTACAACATAACTCTTTTCATACGTTTTCAATACAAAAATAATATTAATTCATAGCTTATTTTTCTTGTACCTGTTTACCTACATATTGTGACACAACAATGTATAAAGCTTTTGGTGTACAGTACTCCAAGGTATAAAATATTGCGTTCAAACTCCATAGCATTTTACGAATACATTATGAAAAAGTAGTACAGAGCCTTTGGTGGTAGTTAATGTTTTCATACATTTTCGCTAAAATGCCTTGGTTAAGGTTAAACGTTTTGTACTTGGCTCTACAGCTGTCTACATAAGGCCCAGTTGGCTGGAGCTGTGAGATTTTTGTGGCTGCAGTCCAAAAGGGAAAGGGAGGTGGACGTAGTTTCTCATGACAATGGCACCACAGTGTGAACATGCCCTTAAAATGTACCCTTATCTTTATCCATTCAAAAACGATAAAAGCCAAAAGATCATCTTATTTATAAGCAATAGAATGAAATTGGAACAATAAAAATTACCACTTAATTTCTAATATTTCTTTGCCAATAACAATGCAGTCTTAAAAGAAAAGGTAAGTAGGAAAATTGACAGTTCCAAATGACCTGAATCGTTTTAGACAATATTTTGTTGATTTTTGTGAATTTTATTTTGTTAACAATTTGATTAAGCCCGCACCTGACAGCAATTGTTTAGATTTTTTCTTGGGGTTCTATTAATTAAATTTTGATTGTGTTTAAATTTATTTTACAAGATTTATGTTTCACAATAAAGGTTTTCTCTTCGCTTACAGGTCTTTGCGTTACAATAGTCAGAGCGACTTTGTTTGTCCCACATAATCTTTGCTCGTATATGTGCGGCAGAGACGATTCTTGCATGTTCGAGAATATGGTACATACTTCCATGATGGATAATACTAGAGCGTTGTTCCACACTATACTAGAGTGTTCGACATATCAGCGTGCCTAGGCTCACGCCCACACGAACTCATACGTTCATAGAATATATTCCGGTTCGAAGGACCAATTTTTTTGAAGACATCAATTCAGTCGTGTGCCGGAGCACTAACTGTGATCCGAAAGAGTGAACCTCAAAATATCAGAGCTCAGTCGAGACTCGCCCAATTGTGCGCCGGGGCACCAGCTCTGATTCAAGTGAAAGGAAAAAGACATTTAGAATAGAATCAGCATTTAATTTTCATTTATTCTTGTGTATGTTCCATCTATACCGTTTATACCATCCATACCGTCTGTGATTTGGTACCGTCGGGGATATTTAAAAAACAACGACGTTCCGACTCCATTTAATATTTTTTTGCCCTAAGTATACCTAGAATTAAACATTGGCCTATCGATAGCTCAGGTGTTAATGTGCTTGCATTCTATGTCGAAAGCTCGGGTTCGAATCCCACCGAGGCGAGGGTGTCAGAAATGATTTTCCGTTTCGGTGTTTATTTCAAACCCCAAAATAAAAATACCGGCAAGGCTTACTCAGCATTCACAAGAAATGAGTACCAGCACTCTCGGGAGCTGGGAAATCTCCACTTCAACTGAAGTGGTTGGCGTAAGGCCGGCCCCCTTACCTGTAAAAATAAATAGGTTCAACTCGCCACATGCGACCCCTCCGGGGATAACGCGGCAAGAAGTTACGCTATATGTGTAGCTTAGTTGCGTTGTGAGTTGCGTTGCGAGTTGCATTGCCTGAACTTCCCTCAAACAGCACTCGAAGTGAGTGATATAGCTTTCACATATTAAAACGATCAAGGGAATTTATTGCAATGATTTATCAGTTCGCTATCTCAGTTGGAAGATTGCTTGCATATCATGCTGAGAGCTCGGGTTCGAATCCCACCGAAGGTATCAGAAATGATTTCCCGTATTTGTGCTTATTTCAAATTCAAAATAAAATACCGCCAAGGTTTAGTCAGCCTTGACAAGAAGTAAGTACCAGCCTCCTCGAAACCTTACGTGTAAAAATGATTAGGTTCACTCGCCATGTCCGACCCCTTCCCTTTCATTCCTTTTTTTGTCCCAAAAAAAATAGCTTGTCCTTATGTGTTTTATAATTTTGGCTCATTTAGTAAAAGTTGAAGAACTATCGTGATAAATCTCAACGTAAAACGGTTTATCGATTATTGTGACTGACTCACTTTGATATTAAAATTTGGTCTAATTTTATAAATATATTTGGACACCAGACTGTCTCAAAATGCTTTGTAACAATAGACGACAGTACCAAGTTTCAGGACCGCATTAGTTTCCAGAGCTGTGTCAACTATGACACATCGTCATATCAGAGCAGCCACTATAAACTGATGCCCGAAGCTTAGAAATCTCCGCAATCATAACAATGGCAAACCCATAAATGATTATCAATCTACAATATATGGATTAAATTAGAAAGTTTCGTAGAATAGTGTTTAACACTTCGCACACAGTATCAGAAAGATGTGGGTTCAATTTCCAAAAGGTCTACGCAGAAAGTGCTCTACGCTAGGCTGAAAGAATTATCTTCCTGTATCAAATACTGAATAAGGGCCATTCAGCATTAAAACAACTGGGCCTTGCTTGAATAAAGCGTTTTCTGTAAAATTTTCTATAACTGTCAATGCCAATGTCACCCTTGTTTCAGTAATCGTGGCAAGAGTTGCAGTGTTATTTTATAT
The DNA here is from genome assembly GCA_951799405.1 of Agapetus fuscipes. Taxonomy (NCBI): domain Eukaryota; kingdom Metazoa; phylum Arthropoda; class Insecta; order Trichoptera; family Glossosomatidae; genus Agapetus; species Agapetus fuscipes. Next base: position 6,314,136 of record OX637337.1, on the reverse strand, counting down.
CTGAGACTGGAGTTGATAGTGGGATAATATATTTTGTTACATTTGAAGACGTGCTTGTGAGTACGCATTAAATACGAATCTTCTATCTTAATTGATGTTTATGTATTGCTTTAACAATTCTAGTACTTTTATACTACGAAATACTTTTTTGAAATATCTTTAATATATGAACTGAAATCAAACAGGGTTTTTCACAACACGTATGATCCGTAGCTTCTTCTTCTTCGTGCCAGCTTCACACCGTAGCTGATCCACAGATTATTGTTTAATATTCACAGTAGTTGGTGGTTAAACCACGGACTTGTTGTGTATGAATAACACCGTGTGTATTCTTTGAAACATGATTTATCTCATATTTAAAGCTTCTGTAATTTGTTTACTTTTTTTGGTTGGCTGCTCTCTGTTACACAAGGCAAAAAATCCTTTGTTACAATGTAAAAGTTAATCAATTCAGCTGTGTCTGATTTTCTGCTCTATTTCATCCTTGCGGTATGAAAATCGAAGAATCGAACCATGTTTTTTTACAAAAAAACATTCTCTGAATAACGTGGGACCTTTTGAATAATATTTTTTAGTAAAATTGCCTCGGGGGATGTAATATATTTTTTTCTTTTTCAGTATTAAATTTTTTAAATATGTATGAATGTGTTTCATGGAAAATTGTGAACTTTTTTGCTACCAAAAAAAGATTTTGTCGAAATTGTATTACAAGAGAAAAAACATTATTAAAAACAAAAAATAATATTGATAAATGCAATGAACTAGTTACAGCCTTTTTATGCATTTTTTATATTTCAATTTTTGGTATTTTAATGCTCGTCGATAGCTCAGTTGGTAGTGCTTGCATTACATGCCGAAAGTTTGAGTTCAAAACCCACCGTGGGGGTCGAAAATGATCTTCCGTTTCGATGTTTATTTCAAATCCGAAATAAAATACCTGCATTGCTTACTAAGCTTGCAAAATAAATGGTTACCAGCCCTCGCAGAAGCTGGCCCACCCTCTTATTCGTAAAAATCAATAGGTTCTACTCGTCATGTGTCTCGTCATGTGTCACTCGTCAAAGACTCTTTTGGAGAAAATGCACTATATGTGCAACTTAGTAGCGTTTCATTTTAAACGCAAGTAAATCAAAAACGGTTAAATACCCCACAACCTTAAGTGTGAGAAAAAGTGAAGTTATGAATAAAAAGAGTGATGAATGAAGAGAAAATTAAAGAAGTATGTATGCAATGACAAAACAATGTAGAGACACATCTGAGGAGGCACTGGCCACTCTTAGTGGAACGGTGACAGGATTCAAAATCAAGTACGTATTTTTGAATATATGGACAAACCGAGCTACTAACGAATACAGCGTTAAAAAAATAAACTCTGTACTTTTTGTTTAAATTCGTCAGGGAAAAATCCCATTTTTTTCAAAACGCACAACATTTTTGAATGAAAACAAAGAGAGAAGAACTGATATAAAAAATGCATCCAGGTATCAGGACAACAACAAATGCCTCACTCTTAAAATAGACGAATACTCTCGCCTCGTTTGTTGGTACAACTGAACCTCATTATGAGAATGCTGTTCAATATACGACAGACTTGATTTCCAAATGAGAAAATTCTAGATGATTTATTTAGATGTAAGATGACACAAAACCACATTAATTCACTTTTAGAAAACATATTTTATTTCTAAAGTGTAAGGGTGTGTGTATTGACATTAGGAAGATTCATTTTAAATTAATGCAATTTTTCTTCTCGAATTGAATTAAATAAATATTTTGGGCACTTTCAGAGTAAATTAGTTATATTCTGTGTTACTAATGTGTTACATTATGAACTGTTTAGCGATGGCTTCATAATTTTATCTATATTAAATTTATAGAACAAAAAAAGACGAATTTTTCCTTTTTATTTCCTTTCTATCCACTGTCTACTTTCCCTCAATTTACCCATATGCATAGTTACGCTTTCGGTCACTCACAATCATCATCAGGTACAAGATTAACCATCTATAGATGGATCAGGTACAACAAAAGTCATTTCATAGATGGATCAGGTATAACAACAGTCCATCCATATATGGATCAGGTACAAAAAAAATCTAAAATTTAATTATGTTGTTAAATTGCTGAAAGTTGACAGTGTTTCAGTAGAATAAAGATTCATATTGTTTTAATTCTATAAAATTTACTAAGGATCGAATATGAATTTTCACAGCGTTAATTCACAAACCATAGAAAGTATTTTCTTACTTAAGATATTTATTTATTACTTTCTTCTTTGAAGTTTTATAAAGAAAAGATTAACAACGATTTTTTACAGCGTTAATACACAAACCATAAAAAAAATATAGAAAGTATTTTAATTTATTCTTTAGTTATATTTTATTTGAATAACGAGCAGTCTTGGATAATGGTTTAAGATCTTATACTGAGGTAGTGCATAACAACAGTTCATTGTTTATGTAGGTTGCACCGTGCACATTACCAACAGTCGTCGGCCAGCCATTGATACAGCGGCCCGGCCCCTGAATTGATCAGTTTTGGCTTTAGTCCAGCTTTGACTTAATCAGGGGGCCCAACCCCCTCACTGGAGGTAGGTAACGCCTACCCTTAAAAATGCACAGCAATTTCTGATGCAGAGAGGCTTTGTGCAGAACGTTTGAATCCATTATTCTAATTGTAGGTACCGATTTTTTGTATTCGATCACGTTTTTTTGCATCCACCCCGTTTTTCATCAGCTTGAAAATGCTTTGTTTGTATGGATTTGTTACAGAAATGAAAATGATAGAAAAAATATTATTGTAGTTATTTATTTTAATAGATTAAAAATCAGCTCGGAAAATAAAAATATTTAACGTGGATATCTAGCATTAAGAATCTGTTTTCTACATACCCCTAATGTTTTTTAATTCATTGACTTTTCCAGATAACCTTTATATTTTGTTCATTCTGTAGATTTGACATTGATTTTTAAATACACTTCAATTTACCCCATTTATTACAATGGTAGAATAATAAAAAAGAATTGAAAGTGAAAGAAGACATCCGAGTAAGTACTTTCGTAATTACATTATTCGAAATATTATCTAGTTGTGTTAAATTACTTTTTTCTTACAAACCTTAGGTAAAGCATACAAAATAATTCATCGATTTGTTATCAATGGCTAATTTATATCACCGTCATTTTTATGACGACCCATACTGTAAAAAATTATTCACTTTGCCAATGTCACCCCTGTTTAAGGGAAGGTCGGCAAGAGTTGCAGGGCTTATGTAAATTTGAGATTGGGTTTTTATATTGTAGGTCCACAAACGGCATGGTGTTAGCGCGAAATTATGCGTACGTATTATGTGTATCATAATTCACGCTACTCGTGATCTAGCAACAATCCAACGAGGAGTGCCACCCGAGGTATGCTATTAGCTTCAGTAACATCGAACCATTTACTTTTAAAGTCATGGGCACGCCTCTGACCAAGAGGTTCTTGTTTTGTCGTGCCGTTGCTTTCACTTCACGGGAAGGCCTTTCGCCACTTGAGAAAATATATAGCTTTGCATGAGCGTCCATGTGCTGTGGGTCCTTCTGACACATACATACAGGACGGGTACGAGGAGGGTTTGAGCATACCTACAAAAAGAAAAAAGTATCTGCTTGTGGGAATGCATTTAATATGAATCTCAAATGATACATATCTTTGTAACTTAGATTTAGATGCATATCTCAGTATCATAAACAGTGTAAAGGAATAACTGTTATTTTCTTTTTGAACTCTACAATGTTAGCTTACAAACCATTAAAGATTTACTTATAATATTAGGTATTTGTTCAAGTATTTCCACTTCGCAGTGGATTTGCTGGATCTTTTGTTGAACAGCGGGGTGTCCGGCCGTGAATTATGTGCGCCCGGTTTGTTCTCAGGTGAGGCGGGCTCCCTTTGTCGGGGAGAACCGGCTTTTAACTAGTCGCCGGGTACCTGAAGACTTACGGCACGAATACAGACTTATAGCAGCACGAATATAGGCCAGCGGCACGGATAAAACAAGGACGGCTAGTCAACGACAGTCAAGGGAGAGAACACAAAACTTTAGTATGGTGATGAGGAGCATTTGAATGCTTGACCCAAAAAAAAAGTATTTACTCTACATCCCCTCAGTGCTTGTTTGGCTTATCTACTATTTGATTTAAAGATGAGCTTTAAAAACACATTTTGGACAATCGGAGCTAAGATACAAGCGAGAGTTGTCTTAAATATTTTCAAAATCAATTTTCAGTTTTCATAAGAGTATTCGACTTAAAGGTATGAGTTTGACCTGTAAAAAATGGTTCTCTTTGCCAATGTCACCCCTGTTTCAGGGAAGGTCGGCAAGAGTTGCAGGTCTTATGTTAAGCTACACATGTAGTTAAACTTCTTGTCGCGTTATTCCCGAAAGGTTTCGCATGGTGCGAGTGGAATCTATTTACTTTGGCAGGTAAAGGAGCCAGCTTTACGCCTACTAATTCAATTGCAGTGAGGGTATCCCAGTTCCCGAGGAGGCTGGTACTCATTTCTTGTGAAGGCTGAGTAAGCCTTGCCGGCATTTTTTATGGGTTTTTTGAAAAAAAAAAAAACACCAAAAGAAGAAATCATTTCTGACACTCTCAGTGGGAATACAAGCACTGTACGAATTGAGCTATCGTTCAAACATAAAAATAGTCTTTAACATTCATAAAATTACTCGATTTTTTTCTCATTGACCCTTTGACAGCTTGTCATTGCGGTTGAAAAGTATTCTATCAAATATTTAGACTTCTCGAAACGTCCCAGACTTCTTTAAGGACGTAAGGTGACCGAGAAGAGCAAATAGAACGAGTAGGTACCCATACCCGCGTCTCTGCTTACACCACTATATTATTCAGGCTGGCAAATAGTTGGTCTTACTTGCAAACTTACAAGAATCCAACTGGCCAGGTGTGAGCTCACTCGCTTGCAGGAGCGTGCATTCTGTCAAGATAAAAGAAAATGAGAAAATATTCGTAATGACAAATGACTCCTTGATTTCCTATTAAAATAAATATAAAACTTCCTTAGTTTTCCAAAGGCTTACTTTTTTGTTAAGGACTCAACGGTTTTCAACTTGGATTAATTAATATCAAAGTTATGAGAATCTCCAGAAAGTTTTTTCGTTCCACAATGATTTAAAAACTGTCTAATGTATTATTTAGGCTAGCTCTCACGACTATACATTCTTCTCCTTGCTTTTGACCAATATTTTTTTAGAAGTAGAGCACCAGCTGTTCATCCCTTTTGCGCTTTAGCGGTCTCTCTTGAAGACGATGTCCTTCAGGTATACCGTGGAAGCCACATGGGATTTCACTCAATTGTTCATAATAGTTCTTCCAGTACCACTGCAGTTTCCTTCTTCATCTCACAATGTTCTCTATGTGACAGGTTTTTCTTTTATCAAAGTTTCTGATTATGTAGTAAACAGTGTTTTCTACGTTAGTCATTCATCTCAGACGTCCGAAGAAGGTTCAACAAGACTAACTGTTTACCTTGCTATTCATAAATGTGTTAAAATCTGTAAACCAGTTTAAAACCAATTTTCTCATGCTTAAAAGTAAATGTACGTACTTCTAGTTTTCGATTCAAAAAGTCTAATAAATAAAACCAATGTAGTTTCAACAAAATTTACAATTTACATGAATTGTTTAGAATTAGAAAACGGAAGTTGTATTTTTTTTTTTTCTGGGAAAATCCTAAATTATCGTGTATGATTCTGTGCGACTAAAATGAAACTTGTAGGCTTTGTTTCCGTTTATTGGAAAGCCAATTACAACACATTACTTTTTCAGGAATCAATGCTTGTAAATAATTCTCCAAATAATATAGCCACTATCTCTATTTCAGCAATACGATTCCTCGAAGGAAGAAAAAAAAACTCAACTTTGGCAGAAAAGCCTTGAATAGGGGTATTTTATTTTTGGCGCTTTCAGACCGTTTCTCGAGGCTTCCACTAATTGGGCAACGGTACACTTCCCCAGCCCTCTGGCCTTTTAGGGCCTCTAGCTAATTTATTGTTCCACCAAGTATTTTTCTTTAAACACACAGGTAAGAAAAAGTCTGTAGCGAACGTCTGGATGTACGATATATTACAAAGGCGAAGTGTATATGTGTGTTATGTATGTATGCGCACATACATTTATCTTCGTTTCTTTGTTAAAAGTAGAAACATAAGTATCGCTACGTAGAAAGAACTGAAAACGACGGGATTGTACGTATTGTTCTTCAAGGGAACTCCAATGGAACAATATCCCAAGGAAGACCTCTTAAGAGATGGTGGGATAGCTGGCACTCTGGATCACAGAAGTGAGAAGGAGTAGCGACACAAACAGATGCTTCTGATCTATTTTAGGAAGAAGAAGAAGTGTAGAAAGATACATGGATGATCTTGGTGGATGTGTTTTGGTGAGCACTATTTTGTATGTAAAATTAAAAATTATGAAAGAATAAGCTGAGATTAGGAAAGATAAGCGATCTAAATCTAAATCTAAATAAAAGCTGCAAAGATATGTATCATTGAGATTCATATTAAATGCATTCCCACAAGCAGACACGCATAATTTCGCGCTCACACATGCCGCATGTGGACCTACAATACAAAAAACCCAATCTCAAATGAACAAAAGCCCTGCAACTCTTGCCGACCTTCCTTGACACAGGAGTGACATTAGCAAAGTGAACCATTTTTTACAGTATGGGTGGTTAGCCTCATACCAACCTATAAGTCAAGGAAAGCGATTATTATAAAATAAAGACGTGTAAATAAAACTGTTAAGTTTAACGTTACCTGTATAATTTAAAATGCATACTCGTACACCAACCATTAAAATTTAAAAATATTTCTCTTGACCTGACTCTAAGAATAGCAAATGCGTGATTGAATTCCTTAAAACCAAACAATACACCCAAATAAGAATGGACTATCTTTATTAACTTTTTCTTAACTTAACTGATTTTTGATACTACGAGCACCAAGATGTTCCCTCTCTAAAATAGGTACCCGTGTACATAAGTAAATTAAATAAAAAAGGAGATTTCTAAAAGTAAAAGTATGCATTCAAAATGGGCTTTGTAAGTAATTAAAAGTTTCCTTTGTGTTGAAAAAAAAAACCTGTTTTCCATGCTTCACAATATGAAAAGCGATTTCAAAAAAACTTTTTCGCGGAGCATCGCATTTGGTGCGTGTTCACATTTTTACAAGTTTAATTTTTCCGCTTAAACAGAATCATTTGTATTTAAAATGCCCGTTTTTTTATGAAGCTCACAATAACTATAAAAACTAATAGAGACATTAGAAAAACAGAGAGACTGCAGCCGAAACGCAAAATACAAACAAACAAACAAAAAAACGGTTCCATGTTAGAACGACACCGTGACAAATCGACACATGATAGAACAACCCATAACAGAACATCACATAAAAAAACATCACTGACCGGTCCGTATTCTAATGGTTAACACTTGGCAAGGTTTTGGGTTCGGATCCCGGCGGAGCACGAAAAAGATTTTATATTTCAAATGTGCTCTTTGCTGTGTTGAAAACTTAATCTGCCTTTACCAAAGACCGGTCACCATAGGTCCATCCAACTTTACACCAACTGGGTCTTGTTTAAGATTGGCGCTTTCTACAGCGATGACCAAGGTCGCAGAGTGCTCTTGAGGTGTGGTTCACACAAAAATAGCGCTGACAAAATAAATCAGCCTAATATTATTATTATCACAAGATCTAAGACAGAACATACTTGGAACGTCACATGAAAAAACATTGTCATAGTGACACAATGTAGTAGTATTTTCTGTGTTGTTTTGTCATGTGTTTTTCTGTCATATGTCGTTCTATCATGTGTCGTTCTATCATGTGCCGTTCTGTCATGTGTCTTTCTGTCTTAAGCCGTTTTGTCACTGTGCTGTTCAAACATGTCACCCAAAAATAAAACACAGCACTCGAAACGGGCGCCAAAAAGTTTATTAAGGAAAAATGAGATTTTCATTTCCGAGCTTTTTTTTTGGGGTGTGTTATTTGCAGGAACATAAAAAATGAAGGAAAAAAACGCGTGGAAATAAAAGAAATACAAAATGGAGGTCGTGTTGATGGGAGGGGGTAAGTGGTCTTGCAAGGGATGAATTTGAATATTTAAATTGTGTAACAGATGTTGCTTAGCCAGTTTTGGTTTAAGGCAAACAAATAGTTTTTGCCTAAAGTAGAACTGTTTTTGTTTAATGGAAAATAGTCTTATTATAAATGTGGATGACATTAAATATACTCGTAGTCAAACTATGTTTTTAAAAAAAATATTTGCTTTAATTCAATGGTCGTGCAATTTTATTCTTAAAATCCTTAAAATTTCCTTGACTAGTAGGTTGGTGCATGAGGCTGAACTCTGTAAAAACTTGCTTTACTTTTGCCAATGGCATCCCATTTCAGGAAAAGTCGGCAGGAGTTGCAAGCTTTATGTTTATGTGATGTTTGGTCTATTTTGTAAGTTCCTTGACTTATAGGGTGGTATGAGAATGGTTCGCTTTGCTAATGTCACCCCTGTTTCAGGGAAGATTAGCAAGAGTTGAAAGTTATGTTCATTTGAAATTGTTTTTTTTTTATGTCGTACATAGGTTCACATGTGGCATGTGTAAGCGTGAACTTTTACATGTCTACTTGTGGGAATGCATGCAATTTGAATCATTTATGTAATATATCTTTAAAACTTAGATTATAGGTTATAGATAAACACGTGCCACAAGCGTGAACTGACATGTGTCTGTCTTTGGAAGTGCATTGAAATATAAGTATTAAATGTCAATGTATATTTGCAACTGAGATTAATGATAAATAAATTCTATATCGATACAGGCGAACTTGAAAGAAGAATGATGAAGGACAGGTGTGTACTGGGTGCCACAGCTTGTATCGCCAAAAATCAAAACATATCTAAAAATGCTCGATTGGCGGTACACAGTGGCATACTTTTACCCACCTTGATGTATGAAAGTGAAGTCTGGACGGTGAAAAAAAGTAAAATTAGTTAGGTCCATACTGTTGAAATGGACTTTCTAAGAAGTATGATTGGGAAAAAACGGAATCACAGGGTGAGGAATGATTTTGTAAGAGAAGAATGTGGTGCAAGAGAAAGTGTGAAAGTGAAGATTAAAAGAAGTTTGGGCATATGGAGAGAATGAATGAGGAAAGACTGACGAAGAAAGTATATGTTGGTAGAATAGATGGATGTCGTGGTAGAGGAAGACCGAGAAAGGTATGGATGGACCAAATATCTGAAATTGCGAATGAATGGAATATCCAGAGTCATAATAAAAGAAGAGCCTGTATAAAGAAGGTTATGACTCTGGAAGAAATGAAAGAAGTATGTAAGGACAGAAAAAAATGGCGGTTGATCTGTAATGTTGGCGGCTAGGGTTTATTAAAGTGAAATTTGTTTAATGTTTTAGTTTTTGATGTCCATATATATTATTATTTATTGATTTAAAAAATGTAATTTGTCGTGTATGTTCCTTGACTTAAAGCTTGGTATGCGGCTGATCACCCATGCTGTAAAAATGGTTCACTTTGCCAATGTCACTCCTGTTACAGGGAAGGACGGCAAGAGTTGCAGGGTGTATGTCCATTTGAGATTGGTTTTTATGTTGTAGGCTCACATGAGGCATGTGCAAGCGCGAACTTGTACATGTCTGGTTGTGAGAATGCATGTAATGTGAATCTCTAATGTAACATATCTTTGCAACTTAGATTAGATTAGATACCTTAAATATAGAACTGAGCAAGTGACATATTAAGTGAACATGGATGCACCTATTTTCACCTATATGCAACTATTTTCCTACTTTCTGCGAAATAAGACACTTAAAATGTTGAAAAATCCTGTAGGTTAGAAGTTTTTTGTGAACACTTAGTTCACTTACTGTAATTAATTACACCCAATAAAATGTTTTATCCATGATTTATCAAATCAGTGAATCAGCACTTATCGTCCTCTACCTTTAATGTGGTGATGTAGTTCACAGTAAATTCAATTAATTTATTCTGTACACTTCATATTGTGCTTCTACTTGGAAGCTTAGAACGTAATCTGTAAGTTCTAAAAATAAGTCTGAAAGTTCACCGGCTTAGAACAGCTGCAGTAACCCGTGAGACTAATGCGCCCAGCTAGTACAGAGAAAAGTGTTCAGGTGGAAATTTAATTAATTTTCATGAGACTTGTTATTTCATAATTATAGTTTCAATCTTATTATATTTAAAAAATATAAGGTTCAAAGCGCCCTTGTAATTAAAGAGTTTTTAAATTGTGTTCGATTTAATATTTTAATAAGCGTGTTCTAAGTAGATAAACTTTTTCTGCTGATAAAACTAGATTTTCTGTTTTATTGATTGTAGAGGCATTAACTTTGTAATCGTTCATCATTAAGGATAAAAGAAAAACAGCGTTGTTTTCGATTACTTGAGTAAATATATTTTATACCACAACCGGGTTAGCAAACATCCGTTTGCATCGTCAGGTGGATTCAATATGCCACATTGCTCCCTTCGTAAAGGCTCATGGGGTACATTAAAAAAAAACAGACACGTAGGTACTTAAATCACTTGCACATTGTATGAAATAATTCAGCGGAAACTTTTGAAATGATTATAACCAGTTGCCCGTCATCAGATAAACTAAAAATTTGTTTTGAAAAAAATAGATTTGTGGAAAGAAATGCAATCCACCAACCTATTTTGCCTGGCCAGTTGTCTTCATGCAAAAGCAGAAGCTTGTGTGCATGCAACGGCATCTGTTGAACCAGGGTTGAAGTTATCGTCGCGGGATTCGAACCAGCGTTATCCGATTCCAAATAACATGTCTTGATCCCCGCGGCCATAGCACCGACTGATGAAATGTTCAAGATAATCTATAATCTAAGTTACAAAGATATATTAACATTTACAGCTCATATCAAATGCATGCTTACAAACAAACACGTGGAGTTCTAGCTTACAAATGCTGAATGTATACTTTACAATAAAATTCAAACCTCAAATGAACATAAAACCTACAACTTTTGCTGAACTTCCCTGACACAGGGGTGACATTGGCAAAGTGAACCATATTTTACAGTTTGGGTGTTCAGTCTCATACCAACCTATAAATTAAGGAATCGAGACGCTAAATAAAGCAAAATGAAGAATGTTTTCATTAAACTCACTTCTTATCACTTACTTTACTAAAATCATTGTGACCATTGATTCACAATTCAAGAGCCTTTTATAAAGGCCGCTTACAAAAAAAGTGTCCGTTGGTTTTACAAAAAATGTTTCTTATACTTTTTGGCCTAAGTAAAGGAGTGACATTCATGAAAAAATGACGCGTGTTTATTGATTATTTATCTTAATTTCACGTTATTTTTTTTTATAAAACTAAAAAATGATGCCACAAGAAATATTTTTAAAAATGTCTCGACATTTTTTTGTAATCGGCCTCTTAAGGTTAATACTTTCTTGGAGCCCTGAAGCCCAAAAATTCAGTTTTTCTTTTTCCTTTATTCTAATCAGCGAACATTACAATACACACATCGATATATTGACAACCTTTACGCAAAGTGAAAAATTGAGCTTAGAACCTGAAACTTGCATTAAACACCTTAAAGTACGGAAACAAAAACGCTTCCGTACTTTTTTACAAAACAATTTTATACACGGTTTGTAATACTTTCTTATAACAAGAGAATAAAGATGTTTAATTGTTATTATTATTGATAATTTTTCATTTTTGTATATATTATTTATAAAATATTATGATCAGGGTGTTGATTGCGTTGTGGCTCTACCTGGAACAGTACCCACATAAGCAGCTTAAGATATCATCCTTAAAAGATTAAATATATTCCCAGTAAATGGAAGGCCCTCGAAGGTTGATCATTTCTATGAGAAATTAACTCAAAATACAAAGGCATTAACTAGAGTACACAGTGGTCATCAACCTTAATAGCGGAGGTAAGTCAAATTTAATTTCTAATTTTTCATGTAAGTTTTAGTTTCCGGTAAATTTCTATGAATATTCAAAGGTATCTAAATAAATAAATACCTCAGTTTCTTATATATTTTTTTATAGAAATGTCACCCCTGCTTCAGGGAAGGTCTACAAGAGTTGCAGGGCTTATGTTCATTTGAGATTGCGTTTTTTTATATTGTAGGTCCACATGCGGCATGTGTAAGCGAAATTATGCATGTCTGCTTGTGGGAATGCATTTAATATGAATCTCAAATGATACATTTTTTTGCAGCTTAGATTTAGATTTAGATAGGCGTACTTAATTGCTGCACCTTTTTCTTTTATTAGATAATTCATAGGATATTATCAAATTTATGAAAGCTTTAAGGAAATATGTTTAGTCTAGTAGTTGTAGCGTTTGGCGTAGCGTTAAGCGTATCGTTAAGCGTAGCGTTCAGCGTAGCATTCAGCGGAGCGTTCAGCGTAGCGTTCCGCGTAGCGTTCAGAGTAGCGTTCAGCGTAACGTTCAGCGTAACGTTTAGCGTAGCGTTTTGCGTAACGTTTATCGTAGCGTTTGGCGTAACGTTGAGCGTAGCGTTTGGCGTAGCGTTACTCGTAGCGTTACTCGTAGCGTTTAGCGTAGCGTTTAACGTAGCGTTTAGCGTAGCGTTTAGCGTAGCGTTTAGCGTAGCGTTTAGCGTAGCGTTTAGCGTAGCGTTTAGCGTAGCGTTTAGCGTAGCGTTTAGCGTAGCGTTTAGCGTAGCGTTTAGCGTAGCGTTTAGCGTAGCGTTTAGCGTAGCGTTTAGCGTAGCGTTTAGCGTAGCGTTTAGCGTAGCGTTTAGCGTAGCGTTTAGCGTAGCGTTTAGCGTAGCGTTTAGCGTAGCGTTTAGCGTAGCGTTTAGCGTAGCGTTTAGCGTAGCGTCAAAGAATAAAGGTTTGGTTAGATTAAAACAGGTGGAGTTAGTATTTGAGAATTTATGCTGAGATGGTTGACTGATATTAAAAAAAAAATTTCAAGAAAATTAAGAATAAGTGAAGGATGAAAAATACTTTTAACCCAATACTAAAGAATACAAAAAAGTTTTATAAATGAACATTTAAAAAAAATTTAACCCTTGATAATCACTGTTTTGTAAAGGAAGCCTTAAATAAATTATTAAAAAGTACTTTTTTCAGATTCTAAGATTATATCGATATTTTTTAATGATAATTGCTTTGTTTGAAAATGTTCTTTAGGACTGCAACAATTTATTACACAAGGAGTAATAAAACAGATCACAATAATTTATCTTCAAAACGCTAAAGCTTAAGATAATTGGGTAACGTTAGCAACAAAGCATCCAACTGAATTTTCACAGAATTCGACACAAGTCTTTATCTCCATTAACCATAAAGTCTATTTTACTGTACCATGAAAGTAACGTTGATTCTGTTCTGCGAAATTGAAAGGCAATTAGCGGCATAGTTAAATCGTTTTGTATAGAATAATTACTCTATGGATGTCCTTCCACGGTCCTTCAAATCGTTTATTTGATAATTTTGTCGAAATTGAATTACATCCTGTTACTAACAAAGGATAAAGCTTGTTTGCATGCAAAACAAAATATATTATCTTTAATAAGAAATATACATATGAATACGGAGAACTTCTTTTAAAAATAAACAACAATTTTTTTGGAGATCTACTTAAAAAACCTGAAAAATTTAATGAAAATATAATCATTTTCATTGTTCTTGAACTTGTAGGTGACGATAACGCTGACCAACCTTACTTAAAAATTGGTTAAATCTTTTTAAATTTCACCTCTGTTTTAGGGAAAACCAGAAACTGTTTATTTGAATTCCGGGAATCATTTTGTAAGCGCAAATTTACACGTGTTTGCCTGCCGGCTCCTTTTGAATATTAATATTACATCCTTGACTTTTCTCTCTTAGATTATTATAGATAGAACTAACTGGTAACAAAGTTTTAGCTTCATACATCGAAATTTTAAAACCCCATTAATCATACATATCATTATTCCTTAATTTATAGGTTGGTATGAGGCTGACCATCCAAACTGTAAACAAATAGTTCACTTTGCCAAAGTCACTCCCGTTTCAGGGAAGATCGGAAAGAGTTGCAGGGCTTGTGTTCATTTAAGATCGAGTGCTTATGTTGTAAGTCCACATGCGGCATGTGTAAGCGTAAACTTACACGTGTCTGCTTGTAAAAATGCGTGTTATGTGAATTTAAAATGTTATATATCGATACAAGAAAGGTAAAACTGAATAAGTGACATATTAGCTAGCATGGGATTCTCATATAAATGCACGTTTTCCCTATTTTCTACGAAAGAAAACACTAATTAAGTGTGAAAATTCTGTAGTTTAGAAATTTATCATGAGCACTGTCTTATTAATTAGTACACCTACTTTGAGAAGTACTCCCACTAAAGTGTTGTATCCTCGATTTCTTTAATCAGTGAATCGGCACTCAAACAGTTTTTTTAAATTTTATTAACGGACATGCCAAAGCGCCAATTTACATCGTATATAACAAAGTTACAATGATTTAAAGAATAAATAGAAAAAAAAAGTATTAAAAAAAGTAAGTAAAAAAAGTAAAGTATTAACAAGTATACACTTTCCTCAACAAAACAAAGCTCCACAGAATTCAAATAAGGCACAGCAATCCAAATAAGATGAAGATTGTCGGTGTCGGTGTTATGGCCGAGGGAGTCAAGTGGGCCAATTGTTCTAGCGTGTTTGGATTGGAATAACGTTGATTCGATCCCCGCTTGGATCACTTGACCATTACTTTAACCCTGGTTTAACAGATGTTATTGGGTAATTATTAATAAATGATTCATTAAAATAAACAATAATGAAATATTCATTTATGATATTAATACCTGTTTCTGGCCAGGCAGAATAGGTTGGTAAATTGCATTCCTCTTCACAAATCTATTAAAAATATCTTTGTAACTTAAATTATATATTTCGTATTCTTTTTCTACTTCTGTTCGTACTCGTAGCATTCTGTATGGGAGCTGGAACGACCTTGTGGCACAGAAAGCTATATTTTTATGAAACAAAGGCTTCGCATTCCTGCCTCCAATGTTTCGCTATATTTACAGGCGTTAATTTTATTTATAGGCCACGAGCGTCGTTTGTTACACAGCCTGCTATGTGTTACCACCTCACTCCCTGAAACGTCTTATTCTCAACGAAACTACGTTCTTATAGTTTTGCCACCCAAACAGATTGGAGTATTTAAAAAAATAACAAAACCTTCAGATGTTTTTGATTGATTTCTAATCTAATCTAATCTAAGCTGCAAAGATATATATCATTTAAGATTTATATTAAATGCATTCCCACAAGCAGATAAGTATAATTTCGCGCTAACACATGCCGCATGTGGACCTACAATATAAAAACCCAATCTCAAATGAACATAAGCCTTGCAACTCTTGCCGTCCTTCCCTGATTTTGAGAAAAAATGCGGTCTAAAAATTACACCTAATTCGTCCTCTTAGAGCTTGTTTGGTTTATGTCCATCACAAGTTATTTTATATGAGCAATGTTTGCAAGTGTACTAGACTAATGCGTATTTTGAAAACTGTAAATTTATTTCAAAAATATTTGAAAAAACTCTCACATTATCGTGTTTTATGATTTTTTAACTCAAATTGGTTGGAATGTGATTCTTTAGACAATAATCATTGAAAGATCATCTTTTAATAAAATGGTAGATAATCCAAACAAGCACTGGGGGAGCTTCATGTCAACAGATATATTTCTTACAAAAAAATACAGCAAAAATACTAGATAAACAATCAAATTTTCAAAATGTATAATACACATTTATGGATATGTTTAATAATTACATCAGTTTTTCTAATAAAACATTCTAAATTCTTTCAGGAAAATGTTCAGGGCTTAGTGTGAGAGTCAATTTAAAGTACCAAATACAAAAATAAGTATCTGAATTGAGATTGAAGTGTGAAATTCTTTTTTTTCTAAGGAAAGCTTCGACGGAAAAAATCTTGGTCAAAGACAAAGGATGTAGAAAGAAACGGTAAGCTACCACTTTCAAGGCTCAAGTGGTATTCCATGAACCACGAAACTAACCAATCGTGATTTGCGCTGCTCGTCATACAAGAAGCTCAAAATGGTTGCATTGGATACGGAAAAATGTCGAAAAAGAGGAATAAACTCCTAGAATCCTAGAGATGTAGAAGAATTGGCGTGAAAAGTCTTACATATTTTGTATAAAATAAAATACCTACCTTAACACGAATTTCATTAAATTTTCTGATCCGGACCAAATCTCTCTTTCAAAAAATGGATCCATAATCTACGTTGCAAAGATACATATATTACATTTAAGATTAGTATTGAATGCATTCTCATAAACATACACGCATAAGTTCGCGCTTGCACATTCCTGAAATGAACATTAGCCCTGCAACTCTTGCTGACCTTCCCTGAAAAATGAGTGACATTGGCAAAGTGAACCTTTTTTTTACAGTATGGGTGGTCAGCCTTATACCAACCTATAAGTCAAGGAACAAGAGATTAAAGAATATTTAGAATTTAGAATATTAGACGAACCGTTATAAGAGAACTTACATTACTCCCGACGTGTTGTTAGTGACGTAGCTAACGTCTTCAGGAGACACCCTTGTACCGACGACGATGACTGAGGATGAACTCATCCTGTCGTCCTGAAGACGTTACCTACGTCGCTAACGAAACGTCGAGAATAATGTAAGTTCTCTTATAACGTTTTGTCATAAATCCGAATTATAATTTTTAACTGTGTAGTTATTATTAAAAATGATAACAAACTTTGTTTAGTTCTACTTTATTTATTTTTATTTAGTTACAAACAAAAATAAAAATAACGAGTTGTGACCGGTTTCGGCCTCTTGGCCATCCTCAGAGAAACAAAAAAGAGAGGATGGCCAAGAGGCCGAAACCGGTCACAACTCGTTATTTTTATTTTTGTTTGTAACTAAATAAAAATAAATAAAGTAGAACTAAACAAAGTTTGTTATCATTTTTTAATAATTAAAATGGAGTTCTACAATGTTTCCGCTAAAACTTTAAAAAAATTGTGTAGTTATTATTATTGTAAATATGATTTGACCCCATTTAGGTTACATAATTTCCCATCGTTTTAAAACCTGAAATCCTTACAATTACGATACGTTATAATAACAGGGTTGCTTAATACATTGTTGAAAAACTCTCTCATTTCATCAACAAAATATACCTTTTGTGATAAAGGAAGAAAAAAAACATCAAAAATCACCGCTTTCATTTATTATCTTTGTTTGCAATAAAATTTCACAAAAAAAAACAGCCTACACGGGTATAATTTTTTTTAAACACGCAAACACACAAAGGAGAAATTAAATTCCTTTCAAAAGACGCACAATAGTGCCTGGCATGGATGAAGGACGTAAAACCTACATACCTGTAGATCAAGTACAAAACATCACGTTAAAACAAAACCATACAGTTTTAGCAAAAAATCTATGGAAACTAAAACAGCGACTGTATTGTGAATTTTAGTTACAATACATTTTTGGGGAAACTGCATGGTTGAGTTTAGGCATAACGTTTAATACTTGGAGTACTGAGCTTAGAAAATGCCCGGAACCAACAATAAGGTTTTTATTTGATTAAATGAGGATGTTCTGAAGGTACCTACAAGAGGTTCTTGGATACAGAGTTTACATTTTGAGAGAAAAAAAAAACAATAACAAAAAACAAGTGTTTTCGCAGGTTTAAATATCGACAAGGTTAACAAAGTTCTTTTATCGTTTTTATATTCCAATAAAAGATGGAAACGTTTTTACATAAACGTCTTAGTATTATTTGGTAAAATTAAGCAAGTAAGAGTTAAAGCTGAGAGAATATACATTATATTTGAGAGTGTGCGTGAAGGTTCTAGACAGACAAAATTGGATTCTAGTACTTGAATAAAAGGTGAATTTTGCTTGGAGAAGAAATAGAGATTGACCAACTCACTTCCTCAGTTCTTGTTTGCCGTATAGACCAATTCTGTCAAATATGACTTTTTAATGTAGTTGTTTTAAGAATCAAATTCTACACAATCTGAGCTAAGAAAAAACGTAAAACCCGATAATGTGAGAGTTGTTTTAAATATTTTTAAAATCAATTTCCAGTTTTCATAAGACACATTGGTCCAGTAAAATTAGCTTAATGGTCTATACGGCAAACAATAACTAAGGCAGCGATTTGTTATAATCGATAAGTCTAAGTTGTGTGACTAAGTGGCATGTAAAATAAATTTCTATGATAAACAAACACAAAAATCACAGATGTTTTCTATTTTTTGAAAAATAGGAGAACCCGACAACGCTACGATATAAACAATGAAAATGTAGCTCGGCTTTGGATAAGCTAGAGTTGAAATAAATTTGAGGTGCCAGTCGCTCAGATCTGTGGGATATGGGGTCTGACACGCACTAATTTTGGGGACTGTGCTTTCCGGTTTGCTGGCGCAATGAATTGGAATAGACTACCACCTAATGTGACCAAAAAAAAAAAAATCTCTGATTTGAGAGTGCCCTTTAGGTGTGACAGACACAAAAAGGCGTTCTTTAATTATGTGTACCTTCCAAATAAATTATCCTTTTAAATACATATACATATGTATATCATGACGTTGATGTTGTTTGGTAAATACAAAATAGAAGACCACATGACTGAGACATAGTCAGCAAATGTACTATCAGAGTCTAAAGAGAGTAATTGCGATGACGGATTCATAAGAAACCAGGATATTAGGAATACGGAAAGCAAGATGACTCTATGAAATGGTGGTGAATTGTCTAACATAAATGTAGGATCATAGAACTAGAGGTGTCCGAATTGAGAAGTTAGACTCGTTAAAAGAATATTGAGTAAGATATGAAAAAAAAAACATCACACACGAAGAAAAGTTCTTCTATCTGTAGAAGAAAATATAGACACAATTCAGTTATGAAGAATTGACAAGAGGAGAAAATTTGTGAAATAAATAACAATTGTAAGGCGTGAGCATTAAATGATAAAAATAACCTTTTATAGTCTTTTGTTTCTTGGTAAAAACTTGAAAACTAATGTTATCTATGCGTTGAAATATTTTTAGAAGAAATACATATTGTAGCTAGCTTCCACTACAACTGAAAGTGGTTGGTGTGAGTCCGGCCCCCTTACCCGTAAAAATTAATAGGTCCCAAATTGCCAGATGTAACCTCTTCGGAGGTAACGCAGGCAAAAAGTTACACTACATGTGTAGTTTAGTTGCGTATTATTTGCGTTTTTCTCCTTGCTTCTAATCACACGGTACGTCCATTTATATTATGAGTATATTTCATTTTTCCTGTCCACGAATTTTTCAAAGGCAAGTGTGTTACTGAAACCCTTCATTTCTTACCTACGGGTTGGCACTCTTTTTCAAAACGAGGAAAATAAGAACCTAAAGAGACGCTTACTGTGAAAGAACAACTGATAAAACCATGTGGCACATCCATAGATTCATTTTTTTCTTTATTTAAAAGTGATATGTAAAATGTAATTTGTCGTGTATGTTCCTTGACTTATAGGTTGGTATGCGGCTGACCACCCATGCTGTAAAAAAGGTTCACTTTGCCAATGTCACCTCTGTCTCAGGGAAGGACGGCAGGAGAGGAGAGGGTTTATGTCCATTTGAGATTTGGTTTTTATGTTGTAGGTTCACATGAGGTATGTGCAAGCGCGAACTTGTACGTGTCTGGTTGTGAGAATGCATGTAATGTGAATCTCCAATGTAACATAATCTTTGCAACTTAGATTAGATTAGATTAGATATATATATATACAAGGATAATTTATTTATAAGGTACACATAATTGAAGAGCGCCGTTTTTGTGTGTGTCACACCTCAAGGGCCCTCTCAAATCACGGATAAGATTTTTTGTAAAGATGCGTCTTTAGTGCTCCTTTAAAGACACCAACAGTTTCTGCCTTCCTCACATTAGGTGGTAGTCTGTTCCACTCCATTGGGCCCGCAAACCGGAAAGCACGGTCCCCAAAATTAGTGCGTGTCTGACGTGACGGCTGGACTAAGTCAACCACCCCACACCCTCCAGATCTGAGAGTTTGGCGTCTCAAATCTATCTCAATAGGTGAGAACATGTCAGACAGGTATGAAGGAGCCGTACCATTGACAGCTTTGTAAACCATCAAACAAACACGGTAGACCACCCTCTCCGGAAAACGAAGCCAATGCAGTTCTTTCAACAATGGAGTAATATGATTAAATTTGGACATCCCGAAAATGAGTCTTGCTGCAGAGTTCAGCACAGATTGTAGTCGGCTGAACTGTTTTTTCGGCTGACCTATATACAGCGTTGAGCAATAGTCAACCCGAGACATCACAAAAGCGTTAACCAGGGTCCTGACCGCCCCTGATGGTAAACATCTCCTGATTGCCTTAATCTGGCGAAGTTCAAAAAACGAGGAGGATACCGTGTTATTCAACTGCTCTCCCATTGTGAGGTTCCGATCCAGTGTGACTCCTAGAAGTCTCACTGAATCTGACGGCTGAATCAGCTGTCCCCCAATGGAGAGTGGTACGCGAGTTGTCAGGAGATGATCACGCCTGGACGTAGCCGCCCACATAATTTCCGTCTTACCCATGTTAAGGATTAGGCCATTGCTTGTCATCCATTCACCGATCTCCGCAATGCAAGCTGCCATTCTGTTACTGAGAGCTCCCGCCATGTGTGGTCGACACTGAGAGTAAATCTGCCAGTCATCTGCATATGCATGTGTAGTAAGGCTCCATTTCTCGACTATGCTCTCAATGTCGGCCGTGTATAAAATAAATAGGATCGGTCCCAACACAGACCCCTGCGGCACTCCGGAGATCAGCGAATAGGAAGGTGAGACACAGTCACAAGTACGCACTACCTGCTTGCGATCCGCCAAATAGGAGGTGAACCACGCCAGAGCCTTATCTCTTAAGCCGTACGCATCCTTCAACCTCTTTATCAAGATATCAGGACATACGGTGTCAAAAGCCGCACTCATGTCCAGAAGAGCTAGGAGCGCAAGATTCCCGCAATCCACTGCCGATATCAGATCTGAGACTACGGTCAACAAACCAGTTTCAGTTGAATGATATTTCCTATAGGCTGATTGCCTTTTCGGCATCAGGTTGTTATCACTCAGATAAGATACCAGCCGGTTAGAGACAATACGCTCCAGCACCTTGGACAAAAACGGCAAATTCGACACCGGCCTGAAATTGGAGGGATCATTAGGATCGAGATTTGGTTTTTTTAGTATCGGCGTTATCTGCGCTTCCTTCAAAAAAGAGGGAACAGTGGATTCCACAAGGCATCCATTAATAAGCCTTACAATAAATGGAGCCACTTGTAAGATGCACTCTTTCAGCACCCACGCTGGCACAGGATCAAGATCACACTGCTTATTTGGTGATCCCACTACGACTCGCGTTACCTCCTCAATAGAGGTCAGCTCAAGCATTTCAAGTTGCGAGTTGCACATAGATTCAGGAGAACCTGGACCAATCTCCAGAGGAGAGTCTCTACGTGGTATTTTATCCTGAAAGTATGCAGCGAACTCATCAGCAGTCGACATTGAACCCGTACCAGCCCGAGCACTGCCAGACACGTTCTCCAGAAGTCTCCATAAACGCTGTGGACATTTTTCCCTAGCTATCATTGTACAAAAATATTGAGACCTTTTCTGGAGAATAGTTGACCTGTACAGACCCTGTGCACCCATCCACATTTCTCTAGTGCTACCTGGTTTACCGCTCCTGAAATTACGCTCCGCTTGCCGCATTTTTAGATAGCACATATGACACAATATTTTTAAGGGTATTTCTGTTAACACAGTGAAAGTCCATTGTATTTTTGTATATGTTGAAAATTAATGTAAACAGAAAAAAAAAAATGTGACGATTATGCTCCTGAAGATGCTGTATTAGGTGAAAACTTTTAAGCAAAAATTAAATAAAAGTGAATTAACAGTTTTGGTTTTTTCTATTGAATTTACATAAAATAAAACGTATGGAAATAATTTATTTTTAAATTGACTTTTACTGTATTGCAATTTATTTTTTATTTTTATAAGCTTGTTTTTCAAAGGAACATTTAAAAATCAAACAAATATAAAATAATCACTATGTAACCCTTTATTTGAAAATAAATAAGTGAAAATAATTTGTACTAAACTGTTAATAAAAGCTTTTTCATGAAACCGGTCGTACAGTGATCTTATAAGTATATTTAAAAAAATTTTTTTTTTCATTCTTGCGCTTTTTTAATTAGTC
Source organism: Agapetus fuscipes (assembly GCA_951799405.1). Taxonomy (NCBI): domain Eukaryota; kingdom Metazoa; phylum Arthropoda; class Insecta; order Trichoptera; family Glossosomatidae; genus Agapetus; species Agapetus fuscipes. Next base: position 6,291,777 of record OX637337.1, on the reverse strand, counting down.
TATAAAATTTCATATATAGAACAAAAACACGTGTATTTATGATTGATTTAAAAGGAAATCTGCATTAAAAAATATTTAGCTTTTTTTAAAGCCTGTATTTTTCTGCAAACACTACGTGGTAAGCAACAATGAAAGCAGATACAAAAAGAGGGTAAAGCAGAACTGTAAAAACTTACGCAACAAAAAAAATCAAGGCCTCTAGATCAGACCTCGCAATGCTATATTCCTAGATTCTTTCAAATTTATACAGTGAACGGATGAAAGAAGGGTGCGCCGAGATAAGACAGGACTTCGTAGGGGGTGAAAGGGGGTAGGAAGAAAGAGGCTTCCTCCCGTTAGGGTGTTTGTTATTCATAGTTTTGCGTAGAAAATACTTTGTGTTACTCTTCGCTTGGCATCGGATGAATAGTTTGCCACGAGCCTATTGTGTACCGAAACACCAAGCGATCCTTGTTGTGTGTGTATGTGTCTACTCGGCTTAACTGAAATAGCCCACGCTTTAATTCATTACACTCAAAAGGGTGTCTGCGTGCTTAAGAAGAGTTGTAAGAGCTATTTTTAGTTGGAAATAATTTTCCAGAACTATGTGAATTTCATTATCAAAAATATTTTTCTAACTGCGAGAATAACCCGAAACCTTTTGAAAAGGTAATTAAGAGTGAATTAGCAATAAATTAAGGCTGGAATCTGCAGAATTAAAAATTAATGAAGAAATTGAAATACTAAAGAGTACGAATATTCTGAAAGAAAAAACAAGGACACAACAATGTAGGGTCGTATCTGTAAAAATAATAGCCACCCCTATTGAACTGTCGGTTGGTTACTGTTACAAGTACGGGTATTGAATTGATGTTATAAAAATCATAAATAAATAGACCGAATACTATATATTTCTTTGAAGAAACTATTTTCTACTGAAAAAGAATGTTTAAGAAAATTACCATTCAAAAAAAATGTATAACCTTTGTCTAAAAACTAAATCTAAGCTGCAAAGATATATCATTAAAGATTCATATTAAACGCATTTCCACAAGCAGACATGTATATGTTCACGCTAACACATGCCGTTTGTGGACCTAAAAGATAAAAACCTAATCTGAAATGAACAAAAGCCCTGCAACTCTTGCCGACCTTCCCTGAAACAGGGGTGACATTGGCAAAGTGAACCATTTTGTACAGTATGGGTGGTCAGCCTGATACCAACCTATAAATCAAGGAACAACTACTTTAATAATGTACTTTCATATTATCGCCTCCAAGAAAACTCAACATGCATTTTGTTTCTTCTTTTTAAAACACGATACAAAAAACATATTTAAAAATTTTGTTTTTGGTATTTTATTTTAATGCCTTTTTTCATTCTTTCATAAAAAATAGTGATAGAGAAAATGAAAACGAAATTGAACAATGAAAAATTTGGTGGTAGAAAAAAATCCAAGACGAGGTAAAGAAAACGGGTTAAATAAGTTAAGACACGATTTTCTTTTTTCGGTTTTTGAGGAGTAAAAAATGGCCTAGGATTGTTGTACAATTTTATTTGATGTATTATGTGAATTTATTATTTATTCAGAGAGAAAGACGCAATGAAATTTTCTTGCAAAAAAAAACCTCTCCTTTTGTGGGGTATGTTTTAAAAAGAACACGCGTCATTTTTCGCTTTTAGAATTTGAAAAAATAAAAGAATTTTCTATTCTTTGTTTGCTCTACAAAAATGAAAACATAACATCCAATCCTTTTGGGTAGAAAATGGTTGTTAAAAACATCTGTTTTTGCGCATTTCTTACATTTATTCTCCATTCTGGTGCTAAAATAAAAAAAATATATACAGATTTTTTTGCGTAAAACATAAAATGAAATCTTGTCACAACTTCCACAATTTGTGAAAACCTTATTTTTATTTTTAAACCTATGGATATAAACAATTTTTAGTAAGTTCTTATTCATATATTTTGTTTATAAAATGTACCTATCTATAAATATCGTTCCTATTTTATTTACTATGTTTATGAAAAAAATATTATAAAATACCGACTAGATCTACTTTTGATTTACTTACGGAAACAAAAAAAATCGAAGCTTAAAATTTCAAATGATACGGATATTTTACCAGTGATTCTCAAGCTTTCGATGTGATTTTTCGAAAAGGTAATCATAAAAGATGCTTCCGATTCAAAACGGTTTCTATGTCTTATTTTTAAGTCAAAGTAGATGACAGACATATAAATTGAAAATATCCTTACTGACGTACTTTATTTGGCTCACAAGCCTCAGAGACTTCCGCACAACAATCCTCCAGGACTCTGTCTTGTGTCGCTTCCCTCCATGATCACTTTACTCCCAGAACTTCCACGTCAGCCTCGACAATGTCAATTCCCTGTTTCCTGGGTCGTCCAAGTCTGCCACCAGACTGGGCACTATCCAAGATATTTCTGATTATCCTGGAGTCTTGTGCACAAACTTCATATCTGCCCGGCTGAAATCTTGGACCAACTGAAAATATCATTTTTTTTATTAAATATCTTCAATTTCACGTTGTTTTTCTATACATGTAGTAAAGAGCTAGTCTTCTATAAGCGGAAAACTCGGATTCTGTAACGGGCATACCTCTTTGATGATGATGATGATGTTTTGTAGAGCGCCGTTTCGTGACTTTGTCACTGCAAGGGCGCATTTATTTTGTATGTTTTTTTCCTTTACTTACAGACTGGTATGAGGCTGACCACCTGTGCTGTTAAAATGGTTTACTTGTTTCCAATGCAAACCCAATTTTCAGTTTAGTTCGGCAAAAGTTACAGGTCTTACGTTCATTTAAGATTTATATTTTAATTTTGCAAGTAAGTACGCGCTACTGTGGACTTTAATTTGTCTGCTTGCGAGAATAACTCTTCAATGTATATTGGTTACTCATTATATTATAGATTTTTCTTTTTTTTACAAAACGAAATTCCTTCTTTACTAATCAAATAATATGAGAACCGACGTCTTGAATATTGCAATTGAACACGAATTGGTACTAAGGTAACTTTTTACAAACCATCTTTAATTCCTTCACAATTTTTTGTACAAAACTTAAATCGCATTGAGAATTTGCGTACGTTTTCTGAGCGCGATAGGGGTAGGTTCGGTTTGCTAAGGGGGTGACAAAACCGCTCTGAATTTCAACCCTCGGGCGGCGGATTTATTGGATCGCTGGAACCTGAATATATTTATAAAAAGATTTAATCATCGCGTCCCGCGTGCGGCCCTGCATACAAATCCACAAACGCTGAAAATTATCTTCGGAAAAAGAAAAATACCACAATTTTTATTTTGTTTTTCATCACGAAATGTCTGCGTTTATTTTTATCATCTGCGATTTCACAAAATATATCAAAAGATCTTTTATCTAAGTTGCAAAGATACATAACAATTAAGATTCATGTTAAATGCATTCACATAAACACATAAGTATAAAATTTTAGAGTGAAATCATGTGGACCTACAACATAAAAAACTTAATCTTACATTAACATAAGCCCTACAACTCTTGCTGACCTTCCCTGAAACAGGGGTGATACAGGCGAAGTGAATTATTTTCTACATTATAGGTGATCAGCATTTACCAACATTTTATTTAGATCATTTTACCAACCTTTAAGTCTTCCACAGTAAAGTCTCAGTTGCATTGATATAAACTATAATTTATCATCTTAGGTGCCATGATATGTTAACATTTGGGATTCATACAAAATGTAAGCCCACAAGCAGACATGTATAGGTTCGCGATTACAAATGCCGCATGTGTATTGTTACGAAATTGGGTTCAAAAGTCTTTCACATTATAATACACAGGTCTTCTTATACAGTTATTTATTTTATACTTTTACAAAATTTATTTTTTACAAAGGTTTCTCGACTATTCCACTGGGTTTCTATTCACTGCTCAAGTTAGGTCTATGTGTTTGTAAGTCTCGTATGATACTGCTGGCCTTCAGGCCACTGGCACCCTTTTATACTCTCTAAAACAGTATAGTCTAGATCCTATAGTTGCTAGACAATTCCAGAAAGGCATAGTAATTATTATTTCTCGATGCTTCACGTAATACCTAGAGACTTCTCTACACTTATACACAATTATCGATCCTACCCACCAATACTTATGAGGATTCTTATAACTATAACTACCCATACTTATTTCAATATTTATATTTACATAACAGTATTTATAAAGTTAAATCACAAATCCTAAATGATCGAAAGCCATGCAACTTTTGCCAACCTTTCCTGAAAGGAGGGTGACTTTGAGTCCTTAAATGAATGTTTTTAGTATATTTGTAAGGGTTTGGTGGTTTACAAAGTGAAAGTCTAAGGTATTTATTTAAAAAAAATTAGACGGTTATAGACCACTTTTTAAAAAAAAAAAATTGTTTTAAAATGTATACGTATGTAATTTCCGTTGCATTCATATAATGTCATCTATTAATAAACAAAATCTTCAAAATACAATACAATTAATTCTGAATATTCAAAAGCCTAAGCCGCCAACAATGCAGATCAACCGCCATTTTTTCTATCCTTGCATACTTCTTTCATTACATCCATAAGCTGTGCCCGTATATTAAACTTCCTTTTGTTTATCATTGTTATTCACAAAGCATTTGCTCCACAGTTGATCTATGGATCATCTTTTTTATGCACAGAAAATTCACGTTAGGTGACGGTTGAGCCATGGATTTTCTGTGTGTGGATAGCACCATATGACTTGAAAACAATTACTGAAAGTTTGGCAGACATTTGGGTGAGCATGCGGAATGGAGTTATTTTAAAAGAGGAAACTGCTGACCCATCTCAAGGAGCTGACCGCGGTGTTTGATGCGCGACAATGACCCTTAGGAGAGACTGAATAATGTGGGAAATAGGCTGAAGTGACAATTTTCCCTGAATATACATTAAGCCACTCATAGTTGTAAGTTCGTAAAAAATATTAAAAAAGTATTTGATTATGCAAAAAGTATTTGATTAAGTCTTTTCTTCAGATTTTCTTATAAGTAAAATATTTTTTCACTGCGTAAAATATGTCCTGATAAAATCTTAGGAAAGTTAGTAGTTCAAATATTCTTCTACTGTCTGTCTAAGGAGCTTGTGTGATTGAAAGCATGATTTTGTAGGAAATTTCAGCCGGATATTTTTTATCCTAATTCCATAAGACACCTTCAAAAATGAAAAAAAAAACACATTGAAACATACTGTACACATATCTTTCTAAATTATTAAACATTAAACAATATGTGGGGTTTATTTCAAGCGCCCTTGGAGTGGCTTGTGCCACTAAACGGCGCTTTATAAAATTGGCCAATTATTATTTTCTTTATTATTTTCTATTATTTTCCTTGACTTATAGGTTGGTATGAGGCTAACCACCCATACTGTAAAAAATGGTTCACTTTGCCAATGTCACCCCTGTTTCAGGGAATGCCGGCAAGAGTTGCAGGGCTTATGTTCATTTGAGGTTTGGATTTTATTTGTAAGTACACAATCAGCATTTGTAAGCGCGAACTACACGTGTTTGTTTGTGGGCATACATCTGAGAGCTTTGAATGAATATATCCTTGCAACTTAGATTATAGATTATAGATTATTTAATATTTTTTTATATAATCGTGAAAATACAAAACAGTGTTTTGATTTAAATTTTCAATTAAATAAATAAAATAATATTGAATATGAATTTTCACAGTGTTAATACACAAACAATTCGAAGTACAATTATTATTTTTTTGTTATATTATTAGTTGTGTTTTGACGAGAAGTGAGCTAGACTGTGAGCAAAGCAGACTGTAAACACGCTTCTCCCACTACTCCTGCTCATGCTACACGCGTTGCTCATACGTGGTTGTTTCGATATTTTACATATATGTAAAATATCGTATCAAATAATTAAAATAAATTATCTTTAGTTAATCAAACACTGTTTTATTTTCACTCTTTATTATTTAATTATTTGGACACAAACGTTTTCGACTACACAGTAATCATCATCAGTAACAATCATCATCGATGATGATTACTGTGCAGTCGAAAACGATTGTGTGCAAATAATTAAATAATAAAAAGTGAAAATAAAACAGTGTTTGAATAACTAAAGATAACATGAATTTTCAATGTTAATGCACCAACCATCCAAAATAAAATAAATAATATTTACATTGCAAAATGATTGAGTCGACTTAAAAAAGCTTTTTTATTGAAAAAAATAATACTATTACGTCACCTTACCCCCGTATTCACGATCAAAACTGATTTAAGTGCCTAACTCAAGCGCTACACTAACTCAAGGGTCGACATTCTGGAGCGTTTTGTTTCTGCCATTTTTGTTTCTTACACTTTATGGTCTTAGCAAAATAGTAACAGTAATGTAAAAAATCAAGCATGTTTATTATTTTTTTATCTTAATTTTAAAGCTTAAACAAAATATATAACTTAAGAATTGCCACCACAAAAAAAATATTTAAAAAAACGCGTTTTTTTTTACATTTTTAGCTTTTTTTCGTGTGTGCTGTATTTTGGATTTTTTTTTTTGCTTTTTACTTACAGAACTATACATTGTTTAGGTTCAATACTTAACATTTTTTCAATAATGTCAATAGTTTTTGAGTAAATATGGAAATTCGATTCGATTATGTGAGTTATACTCACATAATCGAATATTACGTGTTTTTCTACACAATTTCATTTAAAGGTCATCTTTGAACCTCATGGTGGATAAGACAAACAAGCACTGTGGGGACGACCGGGCAGCTAGAATATCGGAGTGAAGAACTTTGCGTTGGTTTTTGCCAGTTTTTTAACAGACTTTTTATAGTGATCGTACTAAAACAGCTTAACATTTCTTGTAGAAACTAAGGAAACTTTAATTGATAAAAAATGCCACTAAAGGAGATCATATCTTGAACACAGGAGATCTATTCTTGGACCGGTCCGTAGTCCAGTGGCAATGGAAGGTTGTGGATTCGGATCCCGGCGGAGTACAAAAAAAATATATACAATTTATATTTCCAAATATGCTCTTCGCTGGGTTGAAAAAAATCATAAAATCTTTACCAAAGACCGGTCTCTAAAAATGTCCATTCAGTCTTACAGCACCTATGTCTTGCTTGAGTATTGGCACTTTCGACGACCAATCTCGTACACCTTTGCGGCACTACAACAAGTGTCATAGACCCCTGAAGTCTCCAGAATTTAGGGAGTCCACACTTTAGGATTACTCTACCAATTGCTGCAAGCGCATCGATCGGGCCGTTCCATATTATATTTGACCTCAACTATTCATCATTGTACAATCACTTTCAATCGCAAGTACCAACAGGGCTAATGGCCGCCATGACACCACATAATGACAGTAATTCCACTCCGAGTGTCACACTCATATATGATGAGAAGCCATGATCCCGTTATCAACGCAATAGTCATGGTAAACTATCCTAGCTCTATTGAATTGTTTGGTATTTTAAGCAAACAGAGGAAATGTGAAAAGAAAAAGACGAAAGATGAAACCGAGAAAAGTATGGTTGGATCAGATAGGTGAAATTGAGAAAGAACGGAATATACAGAACTAATGTAAAAGAAGTTCTCATCTATTTTTTTGAAATGAAAAAAAAGGATGTTACTGACCGTGTGTAAAGATAAGAACGATTTTCTCTACGTTTCGTCGGAGTCATATCTGACGTCTACAGGAGACGTGTGTTTTCTACAAGGAAGAAACACGAACACACGGTCAGTAACATCCGTTTTTTTTATTCCAAAAAATGTCTAACAACCGTAATCATAATTATTTAAAATCTTTCGGCCTTATTCATTAGATTGGTTGAATCCAAAACCAGAGATAAACGAGTTTATTAGTATGGGAAATCTGACTTTATGCTGGTTTAAAAATTAAAACCTTTTTATGAATAAGGGGTTTTAAGTTCTCATATAATCTAATCTAGTGTAACGAGATGAGTTTGTTTGTTTGGTAGAATGGAACATTGTATTTAAATTTGAATGGAAAAAGGAAAACAAAAGAATGCAGAAAGAGGGAAGAAGCTTGCCTGGCGTGAGAGCCACAAGCATGTGTAATTAAGAATAAAGAATATTATTGTGCTGTGGTTTATTGTGTATACATTGTGAAAGGAATAAAAGTAAACATATTAAAGTGGCTGTTACATTATTAATTGTGTCAATCAGCAGGACAGAGGAAAAACCCTCACACTAGTCTAAGTTTTCATACATTTCCTTGACTTATAGGTTGGTATGCGGTTGACCACCCGTGCTGTAGAAAATGATTAACCTTTCCAATGCCCTCCCTGTTTCAGGGAAGGTCCGTAAGAGTCGCGTGGTGTATTTACATTTGAGAGTTGGATTTTTATATTGTAAGTCCACATGCGGCATGTGCAAGAGCGAACTTATACGTGCCTGCTTGCGAAAATGCATATAATGTAAATCCCTAATATTACATTTATCCTTGCAACTTAGATTAGATTAGATTAAATGAATCTTTAATCTATTACAACACTGCACCTGATTATGATCGTGAGGGATCGAAAACGTTAGTTTATTAATAAATGAAGTCAAATTAAAACAGTGTTTTAATTTAATAAAATATTTATCTCTGTTTAAAATAAATGCCTACAAATGCGTCTTTTACCGTTGGTTAAAAATGCTGGATAATTTACCATAGTAATCGGAATAAAGGAAAGGATATTTTTATCAAATAAGTAGATCCGACATGATTTCTCCATTCTCTTAATATTCTCCTTCCCACTGCGCAACACTTTATCTTAGCATTTTTTAATACACTTTGAATAAATCATCATCACACTCTGTGTTTTATGTGCGCCGATTGCCTGCAGATGAAAATAGTGGGGTGTAGAGGAGGCAAAAACTAGAATAAAATTTGATATTCTGCGCACAATTCAGCGGAGGGCTGCGTGCTCAGCCTCACAAAGATTTTAAGTTTTTTTTTCTCTTTTTGCCGACCTCTGGATTGACTGTTTGCTTTTTCTGCATAGCTTTGATCTAAATCTAAATCTAAGCTGCAAAGATATGTATCATTTGAGATTCATATTTAATGCATTCCCACAAGCAGACACGCATAATTTCGCGCTTACACATGCCGCATGTAGACCTACAATATAAAAAACCCAATCTCAAATGAACATAAGCCCTGCAACTCTTGCCGACCTTTCCTGAAGCAGGGGTGACATTGGCAAAGTGAACCATTTTTTACAGTATGGTCAACCTCATACCAACCTATAAGTCCAGAAATACAAGCAATTAATTACATTTGATAAATAAACACTAAACAATTAAACAATAAAAATTAAAACCTACCAAACATATTTTATAAAAATTGTAAAAAATAATTTTTAAAAGCCTCAGCCTTAAACGCCAGCATTACACTTCAACCGCCATTTTTTTCGGCCCTTGCATACTTCTTTAATTTCATCCAGAGTCATAACCTTTTTCATACAAACTCTCCTTTTATTATGACTATGTTTGATGATATGATAACAAATAGTTTTCATTGATGCTTTATTTTTCAATGATACTCATGATGCGGTGCGTAATGTTATTTCACACAAAAAAAAACAATGAAAAGGATTGTTGTGTGAAAGGTCCTGATCCTTCAAAACTTGTGAGCCGGATAAGGTAAGTACGTTGGTTAGTAACTAAGCCAAGGAAGTTTTCTATAATCTATAATCTAAGCTGCAAATATATGTTAACATTTAAGGCTCATATTAAATGCAAGCCCACAGACAGGCACATGTAGGTTCGCGCCTACATTTTCTGCATACAAATAAACAAAAAAACCTCACATGAACATAAACCTTGCAACTCCTGCCACCTTTCCCTGAAACCGGGGTGACATTGTCAAAAGTGAACCAATTAAAGCACGGGAGTCAGCCTCATACCAACTTTGGGGCCGTCCATAAATTACGTCATCGATTTCGGCCGATTTTCGACCCTTCCCCCCCCCCCCCTTACAATCATCCTATAGTCATTATCTAACAACCCCCCCCCCCCCTCTTGCTGTAATAATGGATGAGCTTAATAATTAATAATGTTATATTACTTACATAATATTTTGTATATTTTGTAGAAATTGGTGTTTACAAGAACGACGTCACTTTTGGTACTCGAAAATCATTTGCCATCATCCGCAGACCAGACTCTCCCCCCCTTAATGCGAATGACGTAATATATTATGGACAGCCCCCTATCAGTCAAGGAGCATAGATTTAAAAATGCTTATAAAAATCAATGTCCATTTTGTACATTTTATAAAGAGGAACCATTGTGACCAATAAACAGGACAGATTAAACAGAAAAAAATACTTAAATAATTCCTATCTATTCCGAGTTAAAAACATACCAACTATTTTACGTTAGCAAGTCTCAGCAGGCGCTGTTAAATTGTCCGTACAAAAACTCAACAGTGCCTCCAGTGAGCGTAAATTAAATCGCAAACTTGCACAGTTTTTTTTACTCATCATGACATGCAAGTATGCCATCTTTTCATACCTACTAGGGGTTTAGATGGTCAAACTATCAAGTCGTCGATGACTTTGTTTGGATAAATTTTGATTAATCGTCTTGCTCACCTGTAAAAAGCAAATCTGGCGTCAAGTTGTTTGCGGTCTTGGTAATAAAATGAATTGGCATCGGGTAAAAATGTCACATTCCCATAATTTAGTCAGGTTTATCGGCGTGCGGGGCTCGCGGGGTGTGTTCGCCAACTCTCACATCCTCCCCCCACACTCCAAGGTTACTGAAACACCATCAAATCTAGTCACTACTTCCCTCCAGGGAGACAGAGCAACAGTATTAGCAAATAATCTAATGGATTTGCTAGTATACAGTGGAATTAAAGAAAGAATCACAATTGAATTGTTGTCAAAACTCATGTAATACACAGGATCATTTAGTTATATATAGTTTAACTTCTTGTCTCGTTTTCCCCGAAAGGGTTGCGTATAGCAAATGCAATCTATTTATTTTTAAAGGTAAGGCAGCCGGTCGTACTCCAACCCCTTCAGTTGAAGTGGAGCTTTTCCAGCTCCCGAGAGGGCTGGTTTTCATTTCTTGGAAAGGCTTAATTAACCTTACTGGTATTTTATTTTTGGTTTTAAAATAAGCACCAAAACGAGAAATCATTTCTGACACCCTCGGTGGGATTTGAGCCCGAGCTGTCGGCATGGAATGCAATCACTCTACCGACTGAGCTATTGACCGGACTTTTAGCTTAACAGTATTGGGTTTTACATGGATTGGCATTAACAATCTATCATCAAGCTATCAGTGGAACATGAAGGTGTGATTCATACACTAACGAGTCTCACCAGAATCATTTTGTGTTATATTCTATCTATAATATAATAATCTATTATCAATGTTGCATTGATTCATATTACATACATACCCATAAGCATACAAGTATAAGTTCGCATGTGGTCCTACAACATAAAAAAGCAATCTCAAATAAACGTAAGCCTTGCAACTCTTGGTGACCTTCCCTGAAACCGGGGTGACATTGGAAAAGTGAAAATTTTATACGCAGAATATACTCGTAAGTCAACGAATATATTCTAGGTTACCATCTAGATAACATTGAATCGAAATTTTACAGGTATGCAAGGAATCATCCTTGGAAAACAACACAGATATCGTCTTTTACTAAGTCTTCATACTGTTAAGTAAATAGGTAAAGTAAATATTAAAATATGTATAAGTATTAGTTATAGGAATTCTTTATTGTATTGGTGGGTAGGATTGATAATTTTGTGTGAATAGAGAAGTCTAGAGACTCAGTACGTCGAGAAACTTAGGGCAATTATGTGTTCCGGAGTGTTCGACTCTCTCAGTATAAAAGGGTGCAAGTTGTTTGCACTGACCAGTCTTATCTGTGAGCTCCACCAATACAATAAACAAATTCGACCAGTGAACTAAAACCAGTGTAATTAAATAAATCCAAGTGTTAAAAATAAATATAAATTGTAAAAATAAATTAAGTGAAAATAAATATTCAGAAAGAAGACAAGTATGTTTTAATTTAGAGACTATCCTTTAGAAACCTATTATTTTTTTTCATCTTTGATCTCGCGCTGTACACGACTTGGATTATCGATTACAGATCAGCTTGTCACTCGTAAAAAGGCGACGCCAACAATTTTGTTTAATCAGTTATTCACAAAGCCGTGCTCTCCATTAAGCCAATTGGCGGACACTTAAGCGCCTTACCCGAGGCGTGTCTCAGATCCTGATAAAGATTAACTGGTCTGACCTGCACCCAAGCTTAAAAATCTAACACACAAACTCATTCAAATAATTTCCCCAAAAATGTACAGAGATTAAGACAACGTCTCTACAGAGCGTTTAAGCTTCTGTTCATTTTTTAATGGGTTGGTAGAAAACATAGGGTTTCAAATTTAGAGTAGCGCTTCTTGTCAAATGTACATTGTTATGTTTAGATTGAAAGGTATCTTCAGGATACTTACATCCGGCTAGCTCTCATCAGCATCACTCTCAGGGCGTGGGGTTCTTTCTTTGGCATTGCTTACTTGTATCCTGGGAAGGGTTTTATAATTAAAAGATAAGTTTGACATGAACAAATAAGGGTTTATTACTGTACTAATATGGGGGGGAAAAGGGGAAATAAGGGATTGGCCAGACCTACAGGTTGTCACTAGAACACTCCCTATTCCGTTGGCTGGAGTTCTAAACGGAAGGCCTGGGGCAGCGCCCCAGGCTAGCGGTGGTTCACAAGGCGGACGCCTCCACACGTTGGAGCCCCTGGGTGGGCGCTCCTATGCCTCTGGTCCACAAGGCGGGTGCCTTGCTGGCAGGAAATCCAAGTAGATGGGGGGGGAGGGAGCTCCATCGTAGTGCCCCCTCTTGCACCGCTTGGTGCTTGGTCGCTAACGTCTGACTCACTTCACATCTCGCCGGGAACTGATGACCGACGGCCCGATTAGTTCACACGGTGCAGTTCGGCCGCTTCCGTGACCGTTCGGCTCCGTTCGGCCCACAAACATACACTGCACACTTCGGGATTGTTCTTTCAATGTTATTATAAAATAACATAACAACATGGATATTCATCTCTCAATATAATACAGACTGAAAAACATTGGGTGATGCAATGATTACAAGTGTACCTAAATTAAGACGACGTCTAGTCAGGGCGTTTTTTTTTTTTTTTTTTTTAAGAAATCCTGTGCGGGAGACTCCCTAGATTCTAAAGACTCTAGGGGTCTATGACACTTGTTGTAGTGCCGCAGAGGGGTACGAGCTTGGTCGTCGCTACAAAGCGCCAATACTCAAGCAAGACCCTAGTTGCTGTAAGGCTGGATTGACCTTTGGTGACCGGTCATTGGTAAAGGTTTTTATGAATTTTTCAACCCAGCGAAGAGCACATTCGAAATATAAATGGTATATTTTTGTGCTCCGCCGGGATCCGAATCCACAACCTTCCATTTACGAGTCCGAAGTGTTGCCACTACGGACTACGGACCGGTCCAATAGTCAGTTTGAATATCTTTTCATTTTTGGTTTAGTACAAAACGTAGAGGCTTACTTGGGGTAGTGCTCCTTATTAAATTTACATGTATTTCTCAATATAATACTGGAAAATACATTCTGGAAAACATCGGGTGATACAATTATTTTAATCCATACACACAAACTAGTACAGAAATTTGAACAACGCCTCTACTGAGCGTTTCAATTTCTGTTTGTTTTTGGTTGCTTTGGTACAAAACGCAGGGTTTTAAACTTGGGGTACACATGGACCCTCATCTCTCAATATAATATACACTGGAAAACATCGAGCAATACAACAATGATGTTTATGTAATGACTCAGACAGAGAAGAGCGAGCAAGCCGGCTAATCTTGAATAGTAATTCATATTAAGGGGTCAAAGTCAAATGGGATTAGACTACAAAAAATGAATTAACCATTTTGAATCATTCAAATTGATAATGAATTTTCTGGTTAATAAAGAAGCCGATCCGGTCGATAGCTCAGTTGGTTGAGTGCTTGCATTTCGTGTCGAGAGCTTGCCTGGAATTTTGATCTTTTTGCTTTCACCTCAGGTAGCCTCTGAAGATGGACGGATAAAGTTCGATAGTTCTAAGAACTATAGCCTAAGCTCACAAAAATTAAACTAAAAAAACCTTGAAAATATAACTGTGTTATATTTAAAAACGACTTTTCACTCCGTTTATGCACAATGCTTTCGAAAATTTACAAGAACCAATTTCTTAATTGAAAGTTGGGAAATTATTGTTCCCAAATAAGGAGGTTTTCATTTCTTTAAAAGGCATAGTAAACATGTACTCTGAAATATTTGTAGAAAATACAACTGTCATTTTTTCACAGTACTTCACAAACACAATGTCGAATACAAGGAATTCATTTTGTACAAGTGGAAAGTTTCAGGGCTATTCAAAGTCACACCTTGACTAAATTCTCATTTACTTTTTAAAAAATAACACATTTTATTCATTGACATAAAAAAGTTGATTATTTTGTTACACGCTATTTTAGAAATCTCTCATTCTTAGAGACATATGAACATGGACAAGTGAGAAGCATTTTAGTCTCCAGCGGTTTCTGGATAGCACAGAAAACGTACGACACTTTCTCCCAGGATCATACACATATGTAACATATTCCAACAGTTGTTGAATTTATATGGGCTTGTTTTGAGACGCCTTGACGTCACAGAGCGCCTGGAGCCGAGCCTTGTATGGGCCGTGTAATTTTGCAAAGATATCGTCTTATTCAAATGACACGACGCAGATGTTCAGAAGCCGGTATAAAGACGGCTTGTTATTTGTTCAATCCGAAAAGCCAAAGAGGAGGAATGCAAAATATTGTAAAACATCAGTTTTTTTATTCAACATTTTTTATTGTTTTGAGTATGGATGTAAAAACGACAAAGAGAGAAGGAAAGATACAAATGAAATTTTCAAATCTACTCGTTATATGGATTCTACGCGTCGTACTTACTTATAAAGTTGTTATTTTTCAGGAAACTTAATCAAGCAGCGTTTTTTGAAAATATGTACATGAGGTTCTTAAATACATTTAAGTGATGTTTAAATAATGTTTTTTTTGTAACTTATTATACGACCGGTTTGCATATAAACAGAACATAGAGAGCAACGCTACGGACTCGTAATAGAAAAGTCATGGGTTTGATTCCCGACGGAGCACATCAAAATACAATTTTCAAATATGCTCTTCGTTGTGATGAAAATCATATATGGGTATCGCCGTCGAAATTTGTACCTTTTGTCTTGTGCGTGTGTCCCCTAATGATTTTCAGCTTTTTCATAAAAACTGGTGAACTCTACTGAATTCTAAAATTATCAGAGTAAAGTAAATAAAAAGCGTATCAAAATACAAAAAAAAACTGCAAAAAGCATTAAGTGGCGATGTAATTAAAAAATAAAACAAAAACGCCTTTTTTCCATTCCCATACAAATTTTACATGTCCGCAACCCGGTTTTGACCCTTTGATGGCATGATACGATCAAAATAGTCAAACATTTTTAAAGTTGAGTATTTTTGCATATACCTTAGTAACGTATCTTTCATTTTCTGTACTAGCCACAATAATATTTACTTATTTAAACACGAAATATTGATTGCTAAGGGTTGTCTCCATTTTTGGCTCCGAAATTTTTCTTTTAGTATGTTACCAATTCCATTGGAACTGACAAAAATCTTGCAATCTTAAGTATTTGTTCACGTATGGTAACTCTTTGATGTAGTGTGGACAACACAAAAAAACTCATTCGATACCTTCATTTTCTTTTGAGAACGTTTACATCAGACTCGGGAATTTGTCGTGTGTGTTTTGAGTGGAAGTTAGCTTGGCATTATTAAGGTATGTATTCGAATATGTGGTCAGTTGTATATTTTTTACTTAGATCCATTAATTTTTCTAATGATTGTATGTTTTTATCATTGCTGACAGTATTATTTTTCAAATGGCACAAGTTTAAGGTAATGTCGGGCGGTTTTTTATTTACAATATTTACCGTATGTTACCAGTATTAAGGTGTATTCACGTAGGTTTAAAAAAATACACCTAATCTAATCTAATCTAATCTAATCTAAGCTGCAAAGATATATATCATTTAAGATTTATATTAAATGCATTCCCACAAGCAGACATGTATAATTTCGCGCTAACACATGCCGCATGTGGACCTACAATATAAAAACCCAATCTCAAATGAACATAAGCCTTGCAACTCTTGCCGTCCTTCCCTGAAACAGGGGTGACATTGGCAAAGTGAACCAATTTTTTACAGTATGGGTGGTCAGCCACATAACAACCTATAAGTCAAGGAACACCTACTTACCGTTAATTTATGGTTGACTAACAAATAACATTTACGTACCTAATTGAAACATAAAACTATCTAATCAACCTTACTACATGCTATTAATATTTTAAATGCACCGTTTGATGTTTGTTATTCAAAATAGCAAAAAGGTTTATTCCGTGATCTGTGGGCTAAACGATTAAATGAAATTTGGACCACAGAGGTACCTAATTTTTATATCGGTGCTGGATACTGTGAAAAATGTACGCAAAAAAAAACATTGCCTATCTATCTAAATCTATGATAATCTATAATCTAAGTTAAAAAAATATATTGCATTTAAGACTTTAAGTTCGTACTTAAACATGCTGCATGTGAACCTACAATATAAAACCCAATCTCAAATGAACATAAACCCTGCAACTCTTGCCGACCTTACCTGACACAATGGTAACATTGGTAAAGTGAACCATTTTTTACAGTATGAGTGGTCAGCTTCATACTAACCTATAAGTCAAGGAAACTTATTGAAATACAATAAACGAACGATTTTAGGTAGTTAGTAAATGTGCGTATTCATATTTTTATTAAGCATTCATAGACAAAAAATATTCATATTTATAGACATTCAAAATGGTGCTCTTATATTTTTTACTGAACAGTGTTTACTAACTGCTATAAAATCTTGTATTCGTCGTCGAAAAAAGAAATGAGATATCGAAATGTAAAAAAACCTAATTTTTCGAACCTGTCCGTCATTTTGAATAGACCTTAATTTAACTCACGATGTTTTCGTTTTCTTGAATCTTGCCGGTCGATAGTTATGGTACAAATTTAAACGGCGTTACCCATATATTCTTATAATAAGAACGATCATCAAAGGCCTGTATAGCCTTACTGTTATTAGTTTTTGTTTGGGAAATGTTTCTATTTATAACAACGTTCAAGCTTACAGATCTATAATCTATCTATAATCTAAGTTGCAAGGAAATATTCATTCAAAGCTCTCAGATGTATGCCCACAAACAAACACGTGTAGTTTGCGCTTACAAATGCTGATTGTGTACTTACAAATAAAATCCAAACCTCAAATGAACATAAGCCCTGCAACTCTTGCCGACATTCCCTGAAACAGGGGTGACATTGGCAAAGTGAACCATTTTTTACAGTATGGGTGGTCAGCCTCATACCAACCTATAAGTCAAGGAATACGAGTAATAAATAACATTTAAGTATAAGAAAACAACAAAACCTTAAAAATAAATCTATACAAAAAAAGTAAAAAATGTCTTATGCAAAAAATGTAGCAAGCCAATAAACCAACATTAAAAATCAGCATTGCAGATAAGCTGCCACTTCTTCCTGTCCTTGCATACTTCTTTCATTTCATCCAGAGTCATAACTTTTTTCATACAAGCTCTCTTTTTATTATGACTCTGGATATCCCATTCACTCGCTATTTCGAAAATTTGGTCCATCCATACCTTTCTCGGTCTTCCTCTTCCACGACATCCATCAATTCTTGCAGCATATACTTTCTTCGTCATTCTTTCCTCATTCATTCTCTCCAAATGTCCAAACCATCTAAGTATACTTCTTTTAATCTTTACTTTCACACTTTCTCTTTTTAGATAATCTATAATAATAATCTATAATCTAAGTTGCAAGGATATATTCATTTAAAGCTCTCAGATGCATGCCCACAAACCAACAAGTGTAGTTCGCGCTTACAAATGCTGAATGTGTACTTACAAATAAAATTCAAACCTCAAATGAACATAAGCCCCACAACTTTTGCCGACCTTCCCTGAAACAGGGGTGACATTGGCAAAGTGAACCATTTTTTACAGTATGGGTGGTCAGCCTCATACCAACCTATAAGTCAAGGAATAATACAGATGACTCTTGAATATCTATATATCACACAAAACAGAGCTCGTTAAATTAATGATCCAAATATTTATTTTATTTACTTAACTAAAAAAATCACATTTTCAGACTTTGAAATGCGTAAAAGCAGGATTAATAATAAATAAATAAATCCACAATATGAATTACTGATATTTTCTTCATCAATGTTAGCAACGATGTTTTCAGCATTTCAACTTTTTCGCAATTATAGAGCCAATTATATTTAAGTTTTCTTTATGAGAGCAAGCAATAAAAATCCAAGAGTACTTGAAAAGATAACTGAAAAGTCACTTAGCAGTTTTCGAATTGAATTATTTATTGCCCTGACCGGAGAATCACATTGATCTGGAATTCGCTCCACGGTTGCACGGTGGATTGCTCCATACAAACTTTTGTTTCCCGCTTTTTTCACATCCACAACTTTCTGTTCGCATTCAATTTAAAGTGAAAACTTCAGGGCTGCCTTTCTGTACTCACTGTTTTCAACAAAACATCGCATTTACACTGAACTATCATATGAACAAAATATGCATACTGTAACTGTAACTGTAACTCTGTCGTCATTCCGCTAGGGGTGGCCAGAGCCTCTGCAGAGGTGCCTCCATTTCTTCCTTTCCTTACATACCTCTTTCAAATCATTCATCTCCATCACCTTTTACATGCTTTTTCTTCGTTTATGCTCGCTTTGTATATCCCATTATTTCACAATCTCCTCAATCTGATCACTTCGTATTTTTCTCGGTCGTCTCTTACCTCTTTTTACATTCATTTTATTTCTGTAAATATAATTTGTAAGTCTACCTTCATTCATTCTTTCCACATGACCAAACCAGATACAAAAGTGTCCATTTTCTTATTCTGTGATAGTTTTTTTTTTTTGTAATCTGCTTCACCTATTCTCCCCCATAATTATATTCGGATGATTCATTTGTTGTGCGCTGTTTTTGTGTGAATCACACCTCAACAGCTTTCTCCGAGCTTGGTCGTCGCTTTGGAATGCGTCAATACTCAAACAAGACCAAATGCTGTAAGGCTGGGTGGACCTAAAGCTGGATAGTACAAAAGTGCAATACAGTGAACGGAATCTTAAAACATGGTGTGAATTAAATCAACCGAAGTTTTCTTAATAAATTGAACCCAAAAATTGTTACAATATTAGTGGTGCTTTTGTTACATGTATTCGAAAGAAGTTATCCAATTCAAGACGTACCTATATATTTCAAGTTTTAAGAATATTCTTCAAAAGCCTTGTTCCGTGGAAGTTTCTACGCTGCACAAGCAAGAGGTTGATTGTCCTTCTTTGAATCGTTTATTCTCCATCTGAGGGTGGCGAGGCATCTGAACTTAAAGTATACAACTTTTTAATTCAACTCAACCATAGCGTATCGAAAAAAATGTATTGCATCTAACACAGCGCATCTAGAGATCGTTTAAGTCTCCATATACTGCTGGTAAAACGCTTTGATTAAGTTTTAAGTAGAGTGCTATACTAGGGATACTGGTGTTGACCAATCGTTTTGAAGCTGTGAGAGGTGAAATTCTGTTATATGTCGTCAGTTGGAAAGTCCAGAATGGATTTCAATGCAATGTATAATCTTGTATCTCAGTTACATTAGATAGTTCTCAGTTACTCAGTTACTCAGATACATTAATATTAACGATTCATATGAAAAGATGTAAATATAAGGATGTTTTATTTGGTAGGCGCTGTTTTTGCGTGAATAATACCTCAAGTGCCATGTACGATCTTGGCTGTGACTGTAGAAATTAGTAAGGCCACGAAATTAATACCCAAATCTTAAAAGAAAAACAAAACATTCGTTCAACCCATGATGTCTTGGTCATTTTCCTTCAAATCCACATCTCGAATAGGCGGTCTAAATCTCAAAGGCAATCCACATAGGCAATCCCATAGGCAATCCACATTGGCAATCCCATAGGCAATCCAAATTGGCAATCCCATAAGCAATTCACATAGGCAATCCCATAAGCAATTCACATAGGCAATCCCATAGGCAATCCAAATTGGCAATCCCATAGGCAATCCACATTGGCAATACCAAAACCAATCCAAATTGGCAATCCCATAGTCAATCCACATTGGCAATCCCATAGGCAATCCAAATTGGCAATCCCATAAGCAATTCACATAGGCAATCCCATAGGCAATCCAAATTGGCAATCCCATAGGCAATCCACATAGGCAATCCCTTATGCAATCCACATTGGCAATCCCGTAGGCAATCCACATTGGCAATCCACATAGGCAATCCACATTGGCAATCCCATAGGCAATCCACATTGGCAATCCCATAGGCAATCCACATTGGCAATCCCATAGGCAATCCACATGGGCAATCCCATAGGCAATCCCAAATTGGCAATCCCATAAGCAATCCACATTGGCAATCCCATAGGCAATCCACATGGGCAATCCCATAGGCAATCCCAAATTGGCAATCCCATAGGCAATCCACATTGGCAATCCCATAGGCAATCCACATAGGCAATCCCATAGGCAATCCACATTGGCAATCCCATAGGCAATCCAAATTGGCAATCCCACAAGCAATTCACATAGGCAATCCCACAAGCAATTCACATAGGCAATCCCATAGGCAATCCACATAGGCAATCCACATAGGCAATCCCAAATTGGCAATCCCATTGGCAATCCACATAGGCAATTCCATAGGCAATCCACATTGGCAATCCACATAGGCAATCCCATAGGTAATCCAAATTGGCAATCCCATAGGCAACCCACATTGGCAATCCCAAAGGCGATTCACATAGCCAATCCGCATCTCATACGTGGTCTCTTTTGTATTTCTGGATGATACAAGTTTTTTGAAAAATACATATTATTAACTTACAGTAAAAATTAACAATCATAAAAATGGGAATTAAACTTTCGTTCGGAAATCGAAATGCCGGGCTTATAGTTGGTTTCAGCAATCGAGTTAGCGTTGACGGTTACCCGCGACTTGTAAAAAACAAAACAAAGCTCCAAACACAACTTCGTTTCGAGCACAACTCGCTGCTAATTCAATAGAAACTCGTGAAGCGCGGTTGCATGCCATTTTATATGGAGCCACTGTGTTTGCAGTTTTGTGTGCAGAGCATTGCCTAATAGTTATTGTTTACTGGTTTTTCAATGCAGATAAATTAAAATTGAAGCGAATAATGAATAAACTTTTCTACTCCCATTTGGTAATTTTAGTTTTCTCGATACAAAACGTCTTCGATATCAGAATGCCATACGTAATAGTTATTACGCAACGACTCACCCCGTGTTGAAATGGAAACGTCTTTTAATTTGGATTTTTTTTCTTGGCGAGCAAACATCAGACTTGTATAGGACCACCGGCCGGCGCCGTACTTAGCAAGCAATTACACTTTTCTGTTAATGGATTAAATGAAAGAAGTATACATGCACCACAAAAAATGTAGGTTGATCTGCAATGCTAATGGTTTAGACCTTTAATTTTTAAACATTTTTTTTATTGTTTGTTGAGAATGACATCAATTGAAACCGAATGAATACATATTTTATGAAAACGGTGAAGAAAAAAAATCCTGTTTTTCCTTGACTGATAGGTTGGTATGAGGCTGACCACCCATACTTTAAAAAATGTTTCAGTTTGTCAATGTCATCCCTGATTCAAAGAAGATCGGCAAGAGTTGCAGGGCTTATTTCATTTGAGGTTTGGATTTCATTTGTAAGTACACATTCAGCATATTTGTAAGCGCGAACAACCCGTGTCAATTTATGGGCATGCATTTGGTATGAGTTTTAAATGTTAATTGACCGAGAAAAGTATGGAGTGATCAGATTGAGGAGATTGTGAAGGAATGGGATATACAAAGTGAGCGTAAAAGAAGAAAATGCATGAAAAAGGTGATGGATATGAAGGAATTAAAAGAGGTATGTCAGGATAGGAAAAAATGGAGGCAACTCTGCAGAGGCTCTGGCCACCCCTAGCGGAATGGCGACAGAGTTACAGTTACAGTTACCCCCTAAGGAGGAAACGAAATACAGTCCATTTCCGCATTAGCCCAACCAGTATTTTTGCAACTTAGATTATACATTATAGATAGATTCATCTAAAATCTTTTATTAAAAAAAAAGCTAGATAACCGCTTTGGACTATATCATATATGAATTATTAATAGTTCCACAGTGTAAGATTAACTTTTCTTACTACTCGTAATTTTCATTAAATTAATTTTCAATTCAATCTATATATAAAAGCTGCACACTTAATTCACAGCAAAACAGAATAATCACACAAAATTTACTTTTGCAAATATTTGTGGCGGGACGAAAATAACTTTATTATTTGACGCATTTGCGAGAACGGCGAAATGTGTTTATTTTCGCGAAAATTTCACAAAATGATTAGGATTCGCAATTCTTTGGATTTTCCCACCAGGTGGTTGCCAAAAGGGAATTATTAATAATCGTTTTGTTTGGAAAAGACTTACGGCTAAACTTCGCCAAACTGCCTTGTTTCTATAGGCAAATTATATGTTAATATTTCGTAGAACTCTACGAAATTGAATGAAGAAAGTGCTACGATGGGGATTCCATTGGCTCAACTTTACTTATAAATGAGGTGGGGTTTGATGTTGATTACATTTCATGATCGAAATACATTTCTCAGTTGAAAATACTTGAAAGTAAAGTTTACGGCCAGTATTTTATTATAATTCTATGAAAACTATTTGTAAAATATTCATTTTAAATTACTAAAGCAAAAATAAAAACAGTGTTTTTTTTTCACGCCTTGAATAGTTATTTATGCCACTGCCAAGTAATGATAGTCTTTTTAACACGTAGCACGAGTGTTACAAAGACTAATTACGTGCAGTGGCATACAATACTTTTTCTACGACCATGAGAGAATTAACAAAATAGTGAATAATAGTCATTATAATGTACTCGTCCATTTGAAGTAATTAAAACCTTACCTTTGTCAAAACGTGTGATTTATCATTCCCTTCGATTATCTAATCTAACCTAAGTTGTAAAAATAAATTATATTTAGGTTTCATATTGAATTCATGCCCACAAGCCGACACATATGTATAAGGTCGCGCTTTTACATCCTGCATATAAGCTAAAACATTCAAACCCAAAACTCAAATAAACATATGCCCTGCAGTTGTATTGGCAGGTGAACCAAATTTGTACAGCATAGGTGATCAACCTCATACTCACCTATTAACCAAGTAACTTTTTGAGTTTGTTTATTTTTTGCGGTGAAATTTTTTGTATTGTTTTCCTTTCAAGCCTTTTATTTTCTATTGAAAAGAGGAAAGCTTTATTTGGAGCAATCCGATAAATAAATTCGATAAATTTTAGCACTATTAACAATTTTTATTTGACTCTACACATAAAATATACTTATTTATTTTCATCTGAACAGGGCTGAAAGTCTCATCACCACGGTAATTCCTACCTACCGAATATCACTAATATTGTATGAAGCCTAATCAGCTGATCGCTTGCGGCCATCTTGGATTGACAGGTCTTCATACCCCCATACAAGGTTGACATTTGAAATTAAAAAATGGTTCCAATTCTGACAATGCGCAGGCGCACATGTTCATTTTAACACGGTTACCGGTTGCATAATGTAACATTATGCAACGGGTGTAGAAATGTATGGCATTGTGATTGCGTTAGCCGTTTTGTAATTAGTAAATTACCAAATGGGAGTAGAAAAATTAATTTTCGAGCGCTGGTGGAGTGTAGACACATAATTTTTGTTGTTCTCTTGAAAATAGTGTTCTGACACTCCGAAAGTGCTAGAGATATTAACCGTGATAAGTCCGTGAATAAAGACTCAGTTTCTTAGTTTTACAAATTTAAAAGGTTGTAATTAATTAAATAATTAATACCTACCTGATGAACAACATGGCAGAAGACGTGAAATGGACAATTTACACTTTTATATGGACAATATTTTTTCTGTTTTAATTTTTATGTTTTATAGCTGTATTTTTTATATTTGTATTTTTAAACTCACTTTAGTTCTTAACATTTTGTTTTGTAGCAATGGCCACCAACAATAATTGTAAATCTGTACATTGTGGAAATGCCACCACTAATTTTCATAGAAAGAATGAATGGGTTTTTGGGACATGGAATGTAAGGAAGATGAATGATTGCAAGGAGAAAGAAATTATGAATGTAATGAAAGAGAAACGAATAAAAGTAATGGGTGTGACAGAAACAAAAATGAAAGGGAATGGTGAGAAAGTATTAGCGAATGGTGAATTGTATATTTGGTCAGGTGTGGAAGATGGGAATGAAAGGCAGGGTGTAGGTGTGATTGTGAGTGAGTGTGTGAAGGGATGCATAGCGGGTTACCGAAGAATTTCTCCCAGGATTTTGGTTGTTAAATTCAAAATTAACAGTTTGAAACTTTTCTTGGTGACCTGTTATGCTCCTGTTGATTCAGAGTGTATGGAGGTGAGAATGAGTTTTTGGAATGAGCTGAATGCGGTTGTGCATGAAAGGAAGAAGAATGAAAACATTGTAATTTTAGGTGATATGAATGGATGGATAGGTGCGCAGAGGGATGAATGTTTGAAAATTATTGGTCCTGGTGGGAGAGGTGTAGTCAATGATAATGGGCGACATCTGATTGCTTTGTGTGCGGAGCACAGTCTTTTTGCATCGAATACTTGGTTTCGGCATAGGGATGTGCATCTGTACACGAGGCAGATTGTGGGAAGTCGCACAATCATTGACTACATCTGTGTGGATGAAAGACTGAGAGGAGCCGTAAGAGATAGCCGTGTCTACCGCGGGCCTGAAATAGGCAGTGATCACTATCTCTTATGTGCTAAAATAATGCTTAGTGAAGTAAGAAAAAAGAAACGCAAGAAGCAAGTAAGAATGACTAGAATAAAAGTAGAAAGGCTGAATGAAGAAAATGTGAAAGAAAAGTATGTATCAGAGCTCCACAAAATTTTAAGTGTAAATGAACTTGAGAAGAATGTGTGTGGAAAAGATATTGAAAGCATGTGGAAAGATCTGAAGGAAGGAATGATTGAATGTGCTAAAAAAGTATGTGGGGTAACGAAAGGTGGAAAATTGAAAGGAGATGCCTGGTGGAATGATAGAGTGAAAGAAGCTGTGAAAGTTAAGAAAAAGTGTTATGAAAATTGGCTGAATGATAGAAATGATAGAAAGCTAGAAGACGAATATAAGATAGCTAAGAGAATGGCAAAGACTATAATTTATGAAAGCAAGATGAATGAACAAAGAAAGATTGATGAAAGGATTAACAAAAGTTTCACCGACAGTAAGAAGGAATTTTGGAGGTGGATCAATGCGGATAGAAATAAATCTTCTGCATTGACCACTCCGGGAGTCAAAAGTGCTGCCGGTGAGATGGTATGGGAGAATGAAGAAGTATGCAAGAGATGGAAGAACTATTTTCAAGAAATTTTTGGCCAGGGTGAAAGAAGAATTTATGAACAGACAGATGAAGAGAATTTTTTTTATTTTTTTTTTTATTTCATAAACAATTTTTACAAGAAATATAAATCTTAAAAATTAAACATTTTTGTCCCGATAAACCAAAAAATTTCAGTTTGTCATCGGGTGCAACAATCAAATTAAAAAATAGAAGTCTTAGTATTTAGTGCTAGTATGAAATAAAAAGTAAATTAAAGTTAAAATTAGGAGACAAGAGTAGAGTAAAAACACAAATATAGTTAAGGTAATTAATATAAAAAAGTTCTTTCTCCCAGCCAAATCTTCAAAGATATTATAATTTTATTAATGTTTTAAATTGAATTGAAGATTTTGAAAGAAGAAATGAATGTGTCTATTTCACGTCTGAAGAATGGGAAGTCTGCTGGGTTTGATGGTATAAATGGTGAAATGTTGAAAGCAGGAGGTGAATGTGTGATAGATTGGATGTTTGAATTATGTAAGCTTTGTGTGAATGCAGGAGTAGTACCGATGGATTGGAGGAAGGCAGTCATTGTTCCCATTTACAAAGGTAAAGGGGACAAAAAAGACTGTCAGAACTTCAGACCAATCAGTCTACTCAGTATACCAGGAAAAGTCTTCTGTAAGGTGATTATAAAAAAATGTGATTCTGACTACTAGCAAAAGGGTTTCCGATATACAGTCCGGCTTTATGGCCGGTAGAGGCTGTGTTGATCAGATTTTCACTCTACGACAACTTGTTGAAAAGCAATTGTCGGTGAGGGGGAAACTATTCACGGCCTTTGTGGATCTGGAAAAGGCTTTTGACTCAGTGGACAGAGGTATGTTGTGGGATGTTTTGAAAGCATACGGAGTGAATGGAGCTCTACTCAATGCGGTGCATGCGAACTATGAGAATAGTATGGCCTGCATTCGTATTGATGGTGAGTATAGTGAATGGTTTGAAGTTTTTAAGGGTGTAAGGCAATGATGTGTGATGAGCCCATGGCTATTTAACATAGTCATGGACAAGTGTGTTCGAGATGCTAGACTTGATGATTGTGGATTAATGATAGGAGAGAGCAAAGTAAGCGTTCTACTGTATGCGGATGATGCAGTCCTTGTATCTGATTCAGCAGTCGAATTGCAAATGATGCTCTCTAGATTGAACGAAGCTTTGAAAGGTAATAATTTGAAGTTGAATGCAAGAAAGACGAAAGTTTTGATTTTTGAAAGAGATGATGAAAATATGAATTTAAAATTAATGGAATGAATGTTGATGTTATAAATGAGTTTGTATATTTGGGAAGTAAGTTTGAAAAAGATGGAAGAATGGCCGGTGAATTTGAAAGAAGAATAATGAAAGGCAGGTGTGTACTGGGTGCGACCGCTTGCATGGCCAGGAACCAAAATCTCTCAAAAAATGTTAGATTGGCGGTGCACGGTGGTATACTAGTGCCAACCTTGATGTATGGAAGTGAAGCCTGGACGGTGAGTGAAAGGGAAATTAGTAAAGTCCATACAGTAGAAATGGACTATCTTAGAAGTATGATTGGGGAAAAACGAAGTGACAGGGTGAGGAATGATTTTGTAAGAGAAGAATGTGGTGTAAGGGAAAGTGTGAAAGTGAAGATTAAAAGAAGTATGTTAAGATGGTTCGGGCATTTGGAGAGAATGAGTGATGAAAGATTGACGAAGAAAGTATATGTTGCTAGAATAGATGGATGTCGTGGTAGAGGAAGACCGAGAAAAGTATGGAAGGATCAAATCTCTGAAATAGCGAATGACTGGGATATCCAGAGTCATAATAAAAGGAGGACTTGTATGAAAAAGGTTATGACTCTGGATGAAATGAAAGAAGTATGCAAGGACAGGAAGAAGTGGCGGCTAATCTGCAATGTTGATTTCTAATGTTGGTGTATTCATTTGCTTCATTTTTTGCATAGGAAA
Organism: Agapetus fuscipes; assembly: GCA_951799405.1. Lineage (NCBI taxonomy): Eukaryota > Metazoa > Arthropoda > Insecta > Trichoptera > Glossosomatidae > Agapetus > Agapetus fuscipes. The sequence continues at coordinate 6,264,106 of OX637337.1, read as the reverse complement.
TTTTTGACTTTTTTTGTATAGATTTCTTTGTAAGGTTTTGTTCTTTTTTATATTTAAATGTAATTTATTATTCATATTCCTTGACTTATAGGTTGGTATGAGGCTGACCACCCATACTGTAAAAAATGGTTCACTTTGCCAATGTCACCCCTGTTTCAGGGAAGGTCGGCAAAAGTTGTGGGGCTTATGTTCATTTGAGGTTTGGTTTTTATTTGTAAGTACACATTCAGCATTTGTAAGCGCGAACTACACTTGTTGGTTTGTGGGCATACATCTGAGAGCTTCAAATGAATATATCCTTGCAACTTAGATTATAGATTATAGATTATTATAATTAATAATGAAAAAATAAAAATAACAAACTTGTACATCACGAGTTGGCTTATTTTCTTGAGCGCTTTCGGTGTTATTACACCATTATCAAGGGAAAAACTCGTCACTCTAGTGCTTGTTCGGCTGATAGACCATTTTATTCAAAGATGACCTTTCAATGAAATTTCTTAAGAATCACATTCTACACAATCTGAGCAAAGATATAAACGTGATACTGTGAGAGTTGTTATCTAATCTAATCTAAGTTGCAAAGATATGTTACATTGGAGATTCATATTACATGCATTCCCACAACCAGACACGTACAAGTTCGCGCTTACACATGCCTCATATATATATATATATATCAGGCTTATTTATTTTTAATTGCACATGATAAGAGAGCGCCGTTTTTGTGTGTGTCACACCTCAAGGGCCCTCTCCGATCACGGATAAGACTTTTTGAAAAGGTGCGTCTTAAGAGCTCCGCGAAATATGCCCATAGATTTGGAGTTCTTCACTCCGGGTGGCAGTCTGTTCCACTCCACCGGACCCGCAACACAGAAAGCACGGTCTCCAAAATTTGTACGGATCTGACGGTGCGGCTGAACCAAATTGATCGCACCATCGCCCGCAGATCTGAGTGTCTGCCTCCTCACACCCATCTCAACAGGCGAAATCATGTCAGTCAGATAAGGTGGAGCCACGCCATTGATGGCTTTATATACCATCAGACAAACACGGTAGACCACCCTCTCCGGGAAACGAAGCCAGTGTAGTTTTTTTAACAGCGGAGTGATGTGAGCGAATTTGGATATCCCGAATATGAGCCTTGCTGCTGAATTTAACACGGATTGAAAGCGGTTGAAATGCTTCTTTGGCTGCCCACTATAAAGCGTTGAGCAATAATCAATCCGAGACATCACAAACGCACTCACCAGGGTCTTAACCGCATCTGACGGAAGACACTTTCTAATCGCCTTTATTTGGCGCAGTGAAAAAATGTGCACTCATGTGCACCTACAACATAAAAACCAAATCTCAAATGAACATACACCCTGCAACTCTTGCCGTCCTTCCCTGAAACAGGGGTGACATTGGCAAAGTGAACCATTTTTACAGCATGGGTGGTAAATATTTAAAAATCAATTTCTAGTTTCAATAAGACACATTGGTCCAGTACACACACAAACATTCCTCATGTGAAATTATTTCTGATGGACATTAGACAAACAAGCACTAATTAACAAATCCACAATGTCAATACACGAACCCTTACACTTTTAAAAGACTTATGCTGTTTTCTTAAAATTGCGATCTTTTCTGGAACAATGCAAGTAAAAGTCACCCTATATGTGCAGCTCAGTTGCGTTTTTATTTTGCGAGGCCGTAAAGACGCGTGTACACACTTGCAGTTAGTCAACTGGCAATCATTTGCGTCGCTGAATCAGAAAATTGTGCCCGAAATGCGACAAAGCCATTACACCTAAAGCGTGTACATTCGTCTCGGTACGAATGCGTGCCGAAATTCCACGAAAGATATCTCGAATTCCACCAATAAGTGGTGAATGGCCGGCTACCTATGTTGGCCCTTACAATCCCAAAAGGACCCGCATTTTTTTCGGCCCATTCAAACAGTTGTACCCCAAAGGAGGCCCCGGCGAGGCTTTTTCAAAAGGGAATGAATTTTATGGAATTTAGTATTTCCTATTGTGTTATTTGGGCTTGATTTCATTTTAATGTTGGACTGTGTGCTGGGGAATTATTTGCGTTTGTGTACGGAAATGTATGCAAATAAAAATATATGAATAAAAATTGCGTATATTGTGATATTATTAGCATTGAGCTATTTTTAAGTAAACAAAATAACATAACCATATTATCATGGATCACTATACCAATGCCACTTCTGTTTCAGGGAAAGTCGCAAGGAGTTGCAGTGCTTCTGTTCATTTGAGATTTGAGTTTTTATATTGTAGGTCCACATGCGGCATATGTTAGCACGAACTTATACGTGTGTGCTTATGGTAATGTATTTAATGTGACACTTAAATATTGTAGATTTTTGCAACTTAGATTAAATATACCGGCACTATGAAAAACAGGATGTACAAAATATGGTAATATGAATAGTAATGATACCTATAGGTCTCCACCGGGGTTCGAACTCACAACCTTCCATTTGCGAGTCTGAAGCGTTACCACTAAACTAAGGACCGGTCAAATACACGGGTGCACAAATACACACGAATAAAATAATTGTAAAAATTTTTTTTATTTTCATACTATTTGTACGTAAAATTTATTCTCAATTTTTGTAAAATTATACGATACTCTTTTCGAATCAGTTTATCATAAAACAGTAGTTTGTTCGCTCAAATCTAAAATGACCAACATAATATAAATTTTTGAAATACGTTCAAATTTCAATGGTACAGGGTGTCCCAAGCCGGCGGATCTTGTTACAGATAAGTGCCTGTTGTTTCTATGGCCGGCACACTGGGCACTACATCGGCGGCAGAATAAACTGCACGGCCGGTTACTAACCCACTACGTTTTGTACTGTAGTGGGTAGAGTATTGTTGCAGCACTGCGAGCGAAACCCAACAACATAAATTACAATTTTCCATTACAAGGCAGCACCGAAATGGCCGCGAGCCTTTTGGACCACCCTGTACTTGAAACAGGGATGACGATCAAGCTGCAACAAAATGACAAAATGACAGATGAGAGAAAAATGTGACGTCACCCGAAATGGTCACTAGGATAACGCCAAGCAAAAATTTGTTTATCCAGCCATCTAGATATTAATAACTTTAGTTTTTGTTCTCTCTGTCTGTTCTCTCTAAATCTGTCAATTAGATGAAGTTGGAAATGATCAATTCCCATATAAAAACAACGTTCAGCATTTCACAAATTTAAAAATGTTTTGCGTTATTTTTCCAACTTTTTTGTACGCTTAGGCCCGGTATATTGAACTTTAGTAATATTTTAGTTAACTATTACTTGAACTTTTATTCAAAATACTCAATCTCAAGTTAACTAAAACCGACTATTGCCGAAGTATGAAGCCACGCCCCCAAATCTTGGTAATAATTAAAATGCCATTCAAAGGCTTTAAAACAAACAACTATTCATCAAAATCATATCCCTTACCTTCATTAAGCTAGAAAACGACACAAAAAGTGTTCAGTTTGCAACAATTTTGATGTATCCTTACATTAAAAAAGAACAGCTGCTGTCAGTGAAGCACCGCCATCTTGAAAATCGTAAGTTAAAGTTACTAAATATTTACTGCCGAAATTCGGTGAGTGAAATATTATGATGATTTAACTAAAATTGCATGTTAGTTAACTTTACGATACTTCAAAATACCGGGCCTTAAATCTTTCTCAGATTAAGTTGTTTATTCTGAAATGAAAAACAGCCAAAACCGTTTAGTCCTTCACCATTTTATCGCGTTACCAACGAACGGTTTTTTGGTTTTATAGTATAGATAGACAAAACTCTCTTTTATTCTTAGCTTAAATTCCTTGACCTATAAATTCAGCATTTTTAAGCGCAAACTTACGTGTGCCTATTTGTGGGCATGCATTAAATATTATCCTTAAATATCAATACATTTAGATACAATATTAGAATCTAATCATTCCCATTATTATTAGATTATGGCTCATCTAAGCTCACTGTTAAAAAAGAGTGACTCCTGAAGAAGGTAACAAAGCTGTTATTGAAGCATTGGAAACAAGTTAATTCTGCTGTTAATTGTTGTCAATTTAATTTATATTGTAAGTAAGATGTACCGAAATATTTTAAAAAAAACAGTGCAACGTAGGCAGCCCTGAGAACATTGGCAACAATATACTTGTTAGTCAGTTCTCAGTGTAACTTATGTACTGGCAGTGAATCCACAGAAATACATAAACAACGGCATCTGGATCGGTCATAAAGCCATTTAAAGCGCATTTTACTTCCTCTCCTATACACTCTTACCCCTTTTAACCCATTATTTCCACATTTTAATATCAAAGTGTTGATAAACGATACGTAAAATGAAAAGCTATATTACTATATAAGCTCTTTATTTTCTGTCTGATTGCTTGTCTCATAAGACGGTCGCCAAAGGTCCATCCAGCCTCATAGACTGGGGCTTGCTGGGGAATTAGCGCTTTCTGAAGCGACGACCAAGTTCGCAAAGGGATCTTGAGGTGTGATTGACACAAAAACAGAGCTCACCAAGTAAATCATCTAATCTGATCTAATCTAAGTTGCAAAGATATGTAACATTGGGGATTCACTTTATATGCATTCTCACAAGCAGACGCGTATAAGTTTGCGCTTGAGTAAGCCGCATGTGATCCTACAACATAAAAACCCAATTCTCAAATGAACATACACCCTACAAATCTTGCCGACTTTCAAAGTGAACCATTTTCTACAGCATAGGTGGTCAGCCGCATACCAAAGTACAAGTTAAGGAACTTTATCCTAATATTATTATTTTTATGAAATTGGCACTTACACATGCTGCATGTGTACAAACAATACAAAACCTCAATCTGAAATGAAATGTTGTATATTGAAGCTCCGTAACTTATATCAAATTCCTGAAACAGGGGTGATATTGTAAAAGAGTTAAGCAATTTTTACTGAATGGGTGGTCAGCCTCATATCAATGTTTAAGTTAAGGAACCTTAAAAGTGACATTTAAGGGATAAAACAACGACCTGCTTATGATGGAGCACATTTTTATTATTTGGAATGAAAAAAATAATACCAAGAAATTCGAAGTGAAAAAATTTACAGATTGGATTTTTGGAAAAATTCAATAATGAAGGTTCACCGTAATTAATAAAACCCGAGTGGGAATAAAAGAGGAGGTGGGAGGGGTTATAATACCCCGAGTAGAAAGCATTGTGTAAACTCCCCTCGATTGCGTAAATCTAAAATGTATGGAATATACGACGGCACTCCTAGAAAGTGATTTAGTTTGCATACATTTTATCGATTTACGTAAGCTAAGTGATTTTGCTGAATGCTTTATACTCGGAGTACAGATCAAAAGGCTGCTGTGGTATTGATGGATTTGTGGTACGCCTCTGGGGGCGGGAGGGGGGGGGGGGGGGCTGTACAGAAATAATTATCGGAACGCCACTGGAATGCGGGTTCACGCTTTAGATCTATAATTCTTATTGAAATCATCGAGGCAGAAAACAATTATGAATATTTATATATGTTTTTAATTAATTCTAGCAAAAAAACACTAAAAATTATTTATACTTTAAATTCCGAATAGAATGGATGATTTAAATCGTAAGCGTTGTTTTCATGTGAATCACACCTTAAGAGCCGTCTGCGATCTTGGTCGTCCCTATAGAAGGTGCAGGTACACAAGTAAGACCAGTAACTGTAAGGCTGGATAGACCTTTTATAAACGATTTTTGGAACAAGTATATTATTTTTTAAACGCCAATCCGTACTCTAGTCTTTAAATGCTTGAGACTCGTGAATGGAAGGCAGTGGATTTGAATGCCGGCGGAGCGTACAAAAATATTTCATTTTTCAAATTTGCTCTTGGCTGGGTTTGTTAAATTTATCTACCATTGCCAAAGATAGGTCACCGTCTATTCTAAATCTAATCGAAATCTAAGTTGCAAATATATGTATCATTGGAGATTCAAATTAAATGCATTCCCACAAGCAGACACGCATAATTTCGCGCTCACACATGCCGCATGTGGACCTACAATATAAAAACCCAATCTTAAATGAACATAAGCCCTGCAACTCTTGCCAACCTTTCCTGAAACAGGGGTGACATTGGCAAAGTGAACCATTTTTTACAGTACGGGTGGTCAGCCTCATACCAACCTTTAATTCAGTCTTACAAGAACTGGGTCTTGCTTGTTAATTGGCGTTTTTACAGCAATGATCAAGCTCCCAGAGGGCTCTTGAGGTGTGATTCACATGTTATCAGGACTCACAAAATAATTCATCTTAATATTCTTATTATTATCATTACCCTAGTTTTTCACTCCGCCCTGGTTTCACCCACTTTCACTCCGCCCTGATGTATGGAAGCGAGTCATGGACGTTGAATGAAAGAGAAGTAAAGAAGGTATGCACCGTATAAATGGCTCATTTGAGAAGTATGACAGGAAAAACACTAAAAGATAGAGTGAGAAACGAATGGGTTAAGCTGAATGAATGCGGAGTAAAAGAAAGCGTGAAAGTGAAAGTTCAAAGAAGTGTGATGCGATGGTTTGGACATATTAAAAGGATGAATGAAGACCAACTGACAAAAAGAGTGTATAAAGGGAATGTAAGCGTGGAAGGGGAAGACCTAGGAAACAATGGATTGATCAGATAAATGAGATTGCGAATGAATGGAATTTACAGAGTGGAAACAAGAGAAGAGCATGCATGAAAAGAGTGATGAAATTAGATGAGATGAAAGAAGTATGCAAGGACAGAGTCAAGTGGAGGCACTTGTGTGGAGGTACTGGCCACCCCTAGAGGAAAGGCGGCAGGATACAAGACAAGACAAGACCCTAGCTTTCAGCACATGTGAAAATTGAAGGATTTATTTTGTAATTGGTTGGAAGTCATACCCACGATCTTCTAATTATGAGTGCGTAGCGTTTACCATAACTGGTCTAGTATACTGCACATTTGGATATTCCTACATATTTAGTATTTAGAATTTGAAAATACCATGAAGATGTCATGAATATTCAAAGCAAGTTTCATAAATATGTTGATAATATGATTAAAAATAATTTACGTATTATGTTGTTCAAGGCATTATTGTTCAACAAATCCTTAAAAGATAGTTTTGAAGGGTAGCACCTACTTATTAGATTTTGTACGGTTTGTGTATTCACACAGTGAAAATTCATTTTATTTAAAATATTATTTTCTAAATTTCCTATTTATTTTCTAAATGCAAGGTCTCTGGTAAGCTAAGCAAATTTTTTCTAGCCTTAAGGCCTAGAGGGACTAAAGACTGAAGGCCAAAAAGGACAAAAGCACTAAGTTTTTAAGTTACAAGAACCGCAGCATCCAACGTCAAAACAGCCTTGATGATCGCCCATCTTCGATGGAAGTGGCAATAAAATAAGAATAATCAAGGACAAAAACCTCATATCTTGTAAAGGCTGAAGGAAACTTATCAGTTTACAAACTTGAGTAAAAAAAAACATGCATAGTACTCGTATTATATCAAATCACATTCTGACTTTAGAATTCTTAAAAAGTAAGATCTTATAGCTTTTGAACTTTTCATTTTAAGACAATGGTTTTTTCTCTTAAAATTCTAACCATTAGAAAATCTATGTTCGAAAATTGCCGCGATAAGAAAATCTGTCATTTTCTCCAAAAAGGCTGGTGCAATTTTACCAAGATGAAAAATATTTCAGAGCCAAAAATCGACTGCGCGAGCCAATATACACGGAGAGATAAAAAGTCCCGGTGCAAATGGGATACATCAGGCAAAAGTGGAAAACTTGAGTTATGGCCAAAACTTTTTGCAAAGAAGGGCCGCCGGCTCCAACGGCCGAAAGTCGATAAATCAGGTGATTTCCACAATCTCCTGGAAAATGTGAAATATGACGTATAATTGATTTGAATAGTTGGTGGAAATTGTGGCAAAGAGAAAATCTTCAATTTATTGTTTCGACAGTTTTCAGTCTGGTTTTGAGATATATACACGGATATTTTTGTAGAGAGATATCTCTGTGTTGGTTTGAAAGTTTCACAGGTGCATCAGCGTTTTGGTACGGAAAATTTTGCAACTTTAAAAGTGAATTGTTGGAAAAATCACTCGTTTGTATAAGAAGATTTGTTATTTTTAAATGTGGTATTGCATCGTGGTAACATTTCTTTGTTGTAACCTTTTTTTGCCACAATAAGAGTAGTCATATTTCACCGTTTTTCAATCACATTTGTCAACTCTTTTCCCCCCTGGAATCGTCTATTATCTGTTATCTGAGTTGCATTAGTTTATCTTATCTAATCTAATCTAAGTTGCAAAGATATGTTACATTGAAAATTCACATTACATGCATTCTCACAACCAGACACGCACAAGTTCGCTCTTGCACATGCCTCATGTGAACCTACAACATAAAAACCATATCTCAAATGGACATACACCCTGCAACTCTTGCCGTCCTTCCCTGTAACAGCGGTGACATTGGCAAAGTGAACCATTTTTACAGCATGGGTGGTCAACCGCATACCAACCTATAAGTCAAAGTTTATACATAATAAAATTAACTCTCCATTCACATAGTCAAACAAGTACAAGTATTTTTTACAAATCAAACATGAAAATGCTGCATGTATACCTACGAGACAAAATAAAATGACTTAAATCTACAACTTTTGCTGTATATCTGTGAAACAGAAGTGACAATGGCAAAAATAAACTATTAATTGCAGTTTGGGTGGTCGGACTAATATCAACGCAAGGTTCTTTTATAAGACGTAATAATAAAAATATGTAATTAATCACTGAACTATTGACGTATTTTTCAATCTATTAACTTACATTAAGGGTTTTCCTTCTTTTTCAACACCAAAATCAAAAGATCCAGGACATTATTTTTTTTATATGAAAATTTGCGTTTCTTTTACTGTTCTCAATGGTTGTACACCCCTGACTCAGAGCTTGGCTGTATCGATTGCCATAACTCGTGCTTAGTTCTGTTTACCGACTCCCAGGGGTACTTAACTATTTATTTTATGGGTCTTACAATAGAGCATATTTAATGATTTTTATTATTTATTCAGTGCATCCAGGGCTTAAGTTATGTATTTTCTATCTTTCTCTTTCTGCCCGGCGTTTCTTCCAGCATTTTAAATATTATATCTGCTCGCTAAAGTGCAGGAAATAGTTTAAAGAGGAAATAAGAAGAAGTAACGTTTATTTAAAAAATAACAACTTATTCTTAAGCTGTTTTTTTCATTTAATACTTGAAAACAGCTTATTTTTAGCTGTTTTTCTAAATAAATTGTTACAGAAGGATTTAAATAAGTTTGTAGAAAAGTAAAGATCATAGTAAGATCGAATGGAGAAAAACAAAGGAGAAATGACCTTGAGAAAAAAGAGGGATTGTTTCCCTGGTTTCAGAGCCACAAGCTTGTGAATTATGTTATAATTAATATTTTTGTGTGGTTTATTAAATATATTGTGATATTGGAATTGTAAGTGTTTTTAAAGTTTTTCTTTATTATCTTATTTCAAAAGTGTTAATAGTTCACACCTATGAAACAAGAAATTGTTCGACGACTTCAAAACAAACACCTCGTAAAACGTCATCATACGTAAAGTATCTTCATCGAATAAGAGTTTTAGGCTTACACGGCCGGCTGATGATGCTGGAGTGATGTTTTCCGGGATCTGTTGCCGTGGTCTGTGGGAGCTGGAGCTTCCGGATGATTCGCCCATTTCTACGATGGGCTTCATAACAGTTCTCATCAAGATCATCATCATACATCACGCTGAAGAAGCTCATCGTAGAAATGGGCGAAACGTCCGGAAGCTCCAGCTCCCACAGACCATGGCAACAGATCCCGGAAAACATCACTCCAGCAGTATCCTCATCATTTTTATCGTTACAAAATATTTGAATACTTGAAAACAGCAGCAATTCAACACTGTTTTATTTTCACTTAATAGATTAATATACACAAACGTTTTCGATGCCTCACGATCATCATCAGGTACCACAAAACTTTAGGTACAACAAATCATCAGGTACAACAAAACATCAGGTACAACAAAATATCAGGTACATGATTTTTTTTGGACCTGATGATGATCGTGAGTGATCGAGAACGTTTGTGTTCATTTACAAGTTAAGTGGAAATAAAATAGTGTTTTAATAGAATTATTTTGGTTCTTTAAAATTTAGTAAAGATCAAAATTGCTTGTTCCATAAATTATTCAGCAAGTCATTGTCTTGATTCCCTCATGTTTACACGTTTATTTTGACTGCCAAGATTTACGTCGGCATTTGAATTCTCAGACCATAACCCTGAGAGCGTTCTTACCACCACGCTGCGGTAACGTTTTGAATTGTAGTACCACATGTATAATATATTATACCATGGTTTTATTATTACATATGAAAATTATCTCTACGATGTTCAGGCGTTTTTCAGTCATAAACTTACCTTAGAACTATCAGGACCTTTTTTTTTTAAGGCGTATGTCACCAAAACGGATACAATATTTAATTTTTTTAAAGAGAAACGGCCGATTTTTGAGATCTGAACCTGATACATGTTATAATTTGTTGATATTAAAAATGTAATTTGTTGTGTATGTTCCTTGACTTATAGATTGATATGCGGCTGATCACCCATGCTGTAGAAAATGGTTTACTTTGCCAATGTCCCCCCTGTTTCAGGGAAGGTCTTGCAGGAGTTGCAGGATGTATGTTCATTTGAGATTCGGGTTTTTATATTGTAGGACCACATGCGGCATGTTTAAGCGCGAACTTATACGTGCCTGTTAGAGAAAATGCATATAAAGTGAATCTCTAAAGTTACATAAATATTGCAACTTAGATTAATTTAATGCATAATCACAGGCAGGTGCATGTGAGTTGGCGTTTACACATGCTACATGTGTACATACAAAATAAACCATGGCTCACATTAACATTAATCTTGCAACTTAAGGTTTTCCTACCACAAGTAGTTCCTTTATTTAATCCTAGTTATGATAAGTGGTATAAAAAATGTTTCACTTTGCCAATGTCACCCCTTTTTACAGGGAAGGTCGGCAAAAGTAGCAAGGTTTATATTCGTTTGAGGTTTGGATTTCAATTTGTAAGTACACATGCAGAATTTGTAAGCGCGAAATTACAAGTGTCTGTTTGTGGACATGCATTTAATATGAATCTTACATGTTAACATATCTTATCTTCCACCTGAGTGAAAATCAGCTTAGACAGAGGCTTCCGTTTCTCCTAAGCTGATTTCGGTTACTTATGAATGTTTTTAATTATTGTATGTATTAGGTTTAACCTGTCATGTACTATAATGTGTGAAAATAAATCTATCTATCTATCTTTTCCACTTAGATTGTAGATTATGGTGAACCTGTTAGACTAATAATTATATGACAATGAAAATGAATTCACAAATAACCGTAAAGGCAAAATGTGGAAAAATCCTTGCAAATGTAACAAAACATCCTAACACGAAAATAGCAAATTAATTATTTTTTTTCAAACTTTTAAGCAAGTCTGTCTATACCTGCTTGAACATTGTAAGGTTAACTTATGGCTTTGTACTATACATATTATCCTATGGTTACATACTTCACATATTATACTATGGTTATATCATTACCACGCGGTATGCACACGTGGTAGTACTTGCAATAACGCCAGAGCTGACTTAATCCTAGTTTATGATTCTCTACTAAAGGGAGATGTGATACCTCTGACATACACTGGTAAAAGTCTCTGGTATAGCTAAAATGTGTGACTGCATGTCGAAAATATTTTTTGTATGTAAATCATGAAGACTATTAATTGGAAATCGATTTGGAAGTTGAGAGAATTTACAGAATTTCAGTAGAATTATGAGCATTTTTTTATTATCCTCCACGCGTTTCTTATGCCCAACCAACTGAATTCTTCTTTATATCAAACTGACAAATCGTTTGATTTTGAAGTCGTAACTGAAGCTGTAGATAGAAAAGCACCAGAGAATCTACGTCCGGAAGAGGAATTCTCGTCCTTCTTCTTCCTTTAATAGATCTAAGATCTGTCTTTTGCAGAACTACCTCCTGTTATGAAGCAGACCTGCTGTTCTTCCATTTCTGGATGGTCAGCCTGGAGGACGCTGGTTGTCTGATATTTCAGATGCAATGACTCGAGTTAACTCATTTTCACTCATGCCATTTACTGGTACTTTCTCCTCTTCCTACTCCATCTGACGATGTCCTCATTATTTTATATTTTTTCTGTTATTTTATAGTTATTCTTTCTATTTTTCTGTTTTCATTTCCGCTTCTAGGTGGTTGGTCACTTAGTCAGGAGAGCGCCTCCCGAACAGTCTCAGTAGTAGCATCTAGATTTTTAGGCCTTAAGTCATATGTAAAGACGCTCAGAATCACTTTGCATTTTTGTTTGTAAATTTAAAACACTATAATCTTTCAGTGATTTCTGAGCCTCTTTTGCTTTGTGTAAGCACTTGGGAAAGTGTAGCTTCACGGGAGGGCCTTCTGCCACTCGCATCTCACATAACTTTTGCATGCGAGTCCTTTGACACATCCCCGGATGGGATGCATATACAGGGCGTGGGTCAGTGGAGGGGAGACTGACCCTGAGAGAAAGTGTTAACGATGTCCTCAATGTCGCACATGCTTCTGATTTCTGAGTTCCTTAATCGGACTCTCACGTATTTGCAGCAATGTCGCGGAGCGTTTTTATCCCAAAAGAGAACTGACTGAGGAAAATAATTGTTATGATTTTTCTCTTTTTCATCAACGAATCCATAGTTCGTAACATAATATAAAAAGCCATCATCACCATTCTACAAAGTTGTACGATTCTGTGTTACTAAGGGAGTGACTGTTTGGCGCGGCATGTAGACGTCTTGCGACCACCTGAGCTATGGACAATGACCTCATAACTCACAGTTCCTGCTCTAGCCGAATGCAATTTGGTCATAACTTGTCATGTGTGCGCAGATCATTGCTCTCTCCCAAACACATACCGTACAATATATGCGCAATCCTACTAATGCACCTACATATTAACAGTCAGTATATAGTAAATAAGCCAAAATAGTGTTCAGAGTTTTAATTGACAATTATTTTAACAATCTGTTACTATCAACTTTCTTACTTTTTACTTTCTACGGCTCAGAGGCCTTGAAGGCTCAGGGCCTCCCGCACCACAATCCTCCAGGACTCTCTGTCTTGTGCTGCTTCCTTTCATGGAATCATATGACATCCGAATGGTCTACCATCGAAGAGGGCACCATCAAAGACGTTTTTGATTGACGGTAAATACAAAATAAGTAGCTTACAGCTTAGCCATTTCCAAAAATATTTGCATTTTGGTAAAAATTATAGAAAACTTTTGATGTATGAAGAACTAATGCTTGAAGGTTTTAACTAGGGGCTTAGTTGTTAAGTTTATTAAATAAAAATGTCTTAAAAAAATTGCAGAAAATTAAGTTAAGTTTTTTCTCCCAATGTTTTAACAAAAACTTACATGAAATTTGCATTAGAAAAATTACGGCATCCTTTATTGCAAATTAAATAAAACTTGTGTGATCTTCAGAAGCGTCGACTGTTTTTTTTTATCAAAGGGTAAAATATCAGTAAAAAATGCGGGAAAAAACAATTTTAAATATAAAAGGTACATGTGATACATAAAAATATTGAGAAATTGGCGTGATACATTTTCGGAATGGGAAAATTCCGACAATGTCAATATTTTTCATGTTGAACAAAGTGTTGAAAAAAGTTATCGATAAAAAATATCTTTACGTTGACATTGAATCATTTTCTTTAAAAAAAATATTATTGCTTCCATAAAAAAGACGACAAATAAAGTAAAAAACCACAAAAAATTCAAAAGTAAATAAAAGCTTTGACAAATTGAACCAATAATTTCAAAGAGAAATACGCCATTAACGTTATGTCTAGCTAGACCATTGGCTCTCAACCGAAGATCCGTAAGACCTTTAAAAGTGATCTGCGGAGGGTTAGGTGTTGTAAATACGTTTTTTGTTTCTTATTTGTGACACGGATTGATAAAATAAACGAATTGGACTTGATTTTTTTTTCGTTAAAATCGAACAGGGCTATTCTTAGACATTTTAGTCGTCCGTTGAGCCCACGCTTTGACAAACAAATGATGCATTTGTATGAAGACCTGCCAACCCAAGATGGCCGCAAGTGAACAGCCAATTAGTCTTTATACAAATATTACCGATATTCGGTAGGTAAGAATGACCGTGGTGATGAGACTTCCAGCCTAGGCATTATTAGTTTGTCAAAGCGTGGGCCCAATGGACGACTAAAATGTCTAAGAATAGCACCGTATGCATTGTTTTGGAAGTTGAATACCCTTTTATTTCCTCTCTCTATGTCAATGATTTCAATTTGTAGGTCATTTTTGACAAATTGGTTCTTAATAAAAAAAGTTGAGAACTTCTGGTCGAGACGCAAGAGAACAAGGAATGGGAAAAATATTTTTCTTCTATGAAAATATGTATTTTTTTCTACCTCATTATTAAAATATGTATGTTTCAAATATTTACTTCTGTTCGTATATACTATATTAATAATGTGAAGAAACCTCTACCATCTGAATTTATTGAGCATATTAAAATATTTTTCGTTATTTTTCATAGGCGTTACACATTTTTTTGAGGTTTTTTTTTAATTTTAATTTAACTTACAATTTGGGGAAACTTAGCACAATTGATAATTGTACGTAGCAGGTTCCTTAGAAAAAGTAAAAGAATGAAAATCCTTGATGGTGATAAGGTTTTAAAAGTGAAAACTGGTGACAAATCAAAAGACTGAAATTTGTAGGTATGATAAAATTATTTTTATTGACTGTGTTAACCCGTTGAACAATTTGACTATTACTTTAAAATCAATGTCCCCCCTATTTTAGGGAAGGTCGGCGAGAGTTGCAGGGCTTATGTCCATTTGAGAATTGGGTTTTTATATTGTAGGTCCACATGCGGCGTGGAAGCGCGAATTATGCGTGTCTGCTTGTGGGAATGCAATAATAAGAATCTCAAATGATACATTTCCTTGCAGCTTAGATTTAGATTTAGATTTGTAGTTTTCGTCTTGTCATCTGGAATGTAAAATTCTAGCCAATCAATTATTTTTACGAGGACTTCTCATTATTGTATGAAATAAGTATAATTACAGCATTTAATTGTAAATAGGAAAAAAACCTGTTTGTACATATTTTTTCTACATCATTCATTTTTGTAACTATTTCCCATAACAGCTTTTTTAACATCATCTAATATTTTAATTTATAAAGTTAAAACTCAGTTCACCTGAAACGAAGTAAAAACTGAAGATTAAGTTATCATGTTTACTTTAATCAAACGAATGTTCATATCTACGGTTAAAAGGCAGTTATAAGCGACGTTTTGGTAAAAAATGAGTTATAAATGCTATCCTACATGAAATTTTCCGCTCTTTCTAATGCACTAGCTCCCATAGCTCTACGATGATGTTTGTGTTGTTTATGCCCAAGCAAAAAACTGCGTTTTCGAAGTATAATTTTGATCTAACCGACAAGATGTTAGCCTTTTTTGTCCTAAAGGCGCTTGTGACATTAAAAAAATCGTAAAAGCACATTAATAGGCATTCCGATAAATGCCTATAATTTTATAGCTGTTTTGATTTTAACGACCTGATAAGAAATAAAAAAATTATGCCAATTTTCTGCAATCTTAAACTTTAAACTGTTCTCTTCAAGAATTAAGTTTATAAAACTTATACTTTACTGCCTTTTAACCGTCAACATTGTCTATATTATCCTGAAATAAACCGCAAAACAGATGAACATTATTTTTATTACATAAAGCCGAAATATGTCCCGCTCAGGAGATAATCAATTCGTCTTTCTGGGGAATAAGTCTGCGTTAAAATTTCCCGGGAAAATCCGTCAACTTTATGTGGAAAAATGGTCGAGCATTATCCGCCCGAAAAAACACGCAATAAGCAGGCCGGCTGCCATTAATTTGCGATCTCTGTGTATAACAAAACCTCAGCAATCGTTTGATAATCCGTTCATGGAAGGTATTTGAAAATCAGAGCATTATTGATGGATACTTTGATGTTGTGTTGGAGATTTCATTCGTCTATTAAATTCCGAAAAACACAGGAAGAAAGAAACATAAACATTTTACTTATATAAATCAGTAAAAAAACATTTCTGTAAGTACATACTGTGTCATTTTCTTATATCGTAAAATTGTGCAGAATAAAGATTTTGTAGAATTGTTTAACATCTTACGGGGCTATTCTTAGACATTTTAGCCGTCGGTCGGTTGAACCCACGCTTTGACAAACTAATGGTGCTTGGGCTGTAAGTTTCATCAGCACGGTCATTCTTACCTACCGAATTTTGTAATATCTGTATGAAGACAAATCAGCTGTTCACTTGCGGCCATCTTGGATTGACAGATCTTCATAAAAATGCATTGTTAGTTCGTTAAAGCGTGGGCTCAACCGACGACTAAAATGTCTAAGAATAGCCCCGTAAGAATCTAAATCTAAATCTAAGCTGCAAAGATAAATATCACTTAAGATTCATATTAAACGCATTCCCACAAGCCGCATGTGGACCTACAATATAAAAACCCAATCTCAAATGAACATAAGCCCTGCAACTCTTGCCGACCTTCCCTGAAACAGGGGTGACATTGGCAAAGTGAACCAGTTTTTACAGTATGGGTGGTCAGCCTCATACCAACCTATAAGTCAAGGAATACAAACTTCAATATAAGCGATATGTTACTTTGCATGCTTTACAGGTCTTTTTAGTTGACGAACAATTAAAGATAAGAATATTTTGTAGTGTTGATCTGTTAACACAGTGAAAGTCCATTTTTATAAATATTTAAAAATATAAATGGTAAAACATTGTTTTAATTCACTTTATTTTTGTTTTTCTCATTAGGCGAAAATATTCGAGCAAAAACAAAAATAAAGTGAATTAAAACAATGTTTTACCATTTATATTTTTAAATATTTATAAAGATAAGAATCAAGAAAACGAGCAATAATAAATGAGTAAGAGATAAATACCTACCTAGTATAAATTTATTACTATTTTGCCTTTAAAAATTTAACAAACTAACTAACAACAATTTTTCAGTGTACAGGCCAAGGCGTGGATTGAAAATATTTATTTAAATTCTTAGAAAATAGATAAAAATTGGCCCTGACTTGACCTCAAATGTGCTCAAGTCCAATAGCTTGTGTATTTTTTCTTTCATAATCTATTTCAATTGAAATTAGTATAATGAACCAAAAAGAACAATATGCAAACAGCACAAATACTATTTTCCCTATTAGGACTATCCCTATTCCTTGACTTATAGGTTGGTATGAGGCTGACCACCCATACTGTAAAAAATGGTTCACTTTGCCAATGTCACCCCTGTTTCAGGGAAGGTCGGCAAAAGTTGTGGGGCTTATGTTCATTTAAGGTTTGGATTTTATTTGTAAGTACACATTCAGCATTTGTAAGCGCGAACTACACTTGTTGGTTTGTGGGCATACATCTGAGAGCTTTAAATGAATATATCCTTGCAACTTAGATTATAGATTATAGATTATATAGGAGCTCAAAAAAATTGTATAAATAATTATAAAAAAATTATAAAAAACACAGAGTTTTATTTTCACAAATTGAGTATTATGCAAGGACAGGAAGAAGTGGCGGCTAATCTGCAATGTTGATTTCTAATGTTGGTGTATTCATTTGCTACATTTTTTGCATAGGAAATTTTTGACTTTTTTTGTATAGATTTCTTTGTAAGGTTTTGTTCTTTTGTATATTTAAATGTAATTTATTATTCATTCATATTCCTTGATTTATAGGTTGGTATGAGGCTGACCACCCATACTGTAAAAAATGGTTCACTTTGCCAATGTCACCCCTGTTTCAGGGAAGGTCGGCAAAAGTTGTGGGGCTTATGTTCATTTGAGGTTTGGATTTTATTTGTAAGTCCACATTCAGCATTTGTAAGCGCGAACTACACTTGTTGGTTTGTGGGCATACATCTGAGAGCTTTAAATGAATATATCCTTGCAACTTAGATTATAAACGCAACGCAACAACGCAACAAAGCTACACATATAGTGTAACTTCTTGCCGCGTTATCCCCGAAGGGGTCGCATGTGGCGAGTTGAACCTATTTATTTTTACAGGTAAGGGGGCCGGCCTTACGCCAACCACTTCAGTTGAAGTGGGGGTTCCCCAGCTCCCGAGAGAGCTGGTACTCATTTCTTGTGAATGCTGAGTAAACCTTGCCGGTATTTTTATTTTAGGGTTTGAAATAAACACCGAAACGGGAAATCATTTCTGACACCCTCGCGCTCGGTGGGATTCGAACCCGAGCTCACGGCATGGAATGCAAGCACTCTACCAACTGAGCTATCGACCGGTTATAGATTATAGAGTATTTAATTCCACCTCAAGTACTTTCGACTTATTCACGTCATTATCAAGAGGATATAATGACGTGAATAAGTCGAAAGTACTTGAGGTGGAATTAAATACTCAATTTGTGAAAATAAAACTCTGTGTTTTTTATAATTTTTTTATAATTATTTATAAAAATGAATTTTCACTGTGTGAATACACAAACTTTAAAAAGTCTCAAAAAAATTGTCTTGTATAGAAAGAAATGCCAAAAAAGATGGATGAACATTAAAGGAAACAAATCTTAGGATTGACACATTAGATTGAAAATAAAGCACACCTGAAATTTAATATTACACATTAAACTTCACTTCAATTACACTTCAATCACGACACAGACACTCAAATCTGATTTTGTATAATTAAACCCCCGAGATCCATTATAATGAGGTCGAAAAATTTTAGAATTTGCAACTCTTTTTCGGAGAGCAAACTTCAGTTTTGTAATAACAATACATTTCTATGCCTTTCACCTAGCAGCCCGGGCGGGTGACACTACAATATTTTCTATGCCGATTCACGTGCGGATTTTATTCGCAAATTCGTTAACCAAAGCATACGACTGTTGAGGTGTTTGGTCTGTGCGTACATGCGCATTACACATCCCAGCGGGTGCCGGCAAAATGAAATATCTCTCTTTAAAGAAACTTATTTTTAAGAGATTCCCGCGCTTTTCTTTTCCAAACATAAATTTCACTACAGTTGAATAAATATGTTCACATTTTTCATGCAGGTGCTTTTGAAAAATGTGAGAGCGCTCCACTAACAAATTTATGAATGTTTAAACATTTTGTATGATTTGATTTAGAAAAAAATGAAGGTTTTTCTATGAGCTATATTTTATTATATCGAGGTTATACAAGCCCTTGAATTATTCAAGTATTGTAAATTTACATACTTGAAATTTATAATATGGTTACGATCAATTGTGAAGGATTTCACACCCATCATTTAATGAACCAAAAAACATTTGTTTTGTTCCAAAGTAGCTTCACTTTATTCCACAGTCAACATTTGGAATGCGTTCGCCCCCTTCATTTTATTTTTCACACAAAATTTGAGACATACTCTTGGGTTAATTTTTTAAAATAGGCAAAAATCGAAAACCAGCCAAAACACGTCCAAGCAAAACAGCTGACAAAAATTAAGCAACCATTAAAAACACTGACCTTGTCAGCATAAGTAAGGCACATAAATACCTAATAATGTCATCAAATAAAAACAAACAAATATACGCAGTACGCGAAAATAAAAAAAAAACGCGATACTTTTTAAACTGGCAGTGTATTTATCAGTTTTTCGATAAAAAGTCCTAGTTGTCCATTTTTGTTTCTGTACGACATTAAAATACTGACAATTTAAAGAATAGACTATAGTTAAACATTTTTTTACTCTTGGATTTTATTTTGGAGGGCTAGATCCGATTGGTGAAATTGTGAAAGAATGGAATGTACAAAGCGAATGTAAGAGACGGAAATGTATGAAAAAGGTGATGGAAATGAACGAATGGAAAAAAGCATGCAAGGATTTCGCGAAGCACTGAAGACACACCTTTTTAAAAAATCTTATCCGTAATCGGAGAGGGCTCTTCAGGTGTGAAAGACACAAAAACGGCGCTCTCTTAATCATTTGTAATTTAAAATAAATACGCCTGATATAAAGGATAGTGAAAAATGAAAACAAATCTGCTTAGGCTCTGGCCACCGTCAGCGGAATGGCGACAAAGTTACAGTTACAGTTACGAAAAAGTTGTTTTATTTTGTTTGTCAATAAATACCAAACATTTTGTTTTCGTGTGTTTATTTATTTCACAGTATTCATTTGCATTCATTTTCAAATCTATAACAGAACTCATTCAAATATATTATTTTACGAACGGGTCCTTAAAATCATTGACGTCTTATGGCCAGGACCATAAAAGCAACCATCCCTGAAACCTTCATTCAACCGCCACTGACCTGAGAGCAAGTTGAGGGTCCGTTAGGGCTGAACCCACCCCCTGCACCCTCACTAATGAGGTCCGCCCAGCTTTATTCAAAAACCTCAGAAGAGCTAGCAATTAAAATAATTAGAGATCGCACCCTTTGACCAATTTTTAAACTGAATTTTTATTCATAGATTTCTGGGAAAGTCTACTGAAATTTGATAGAATATATTTTTAATAAGAAATTTTTGTTTCAGATTTTTTTCGATTAATAAATCAGAACCTA
Source organism: Agapetus fuscipes (assembly GCA_951799405.1). Lineage (NCBI taxonomy): Eukaryota > Metazoa > Arthropoda > Insecta > Trichoptera > Glossosomatidae > Agapetus > Agapetus fuscipes. The sequence goes on along the minus strand of OX637337.1, from coordinate 6,243,363 downwards.
ATTTGCATTGAAAAAAATAAAGAGAAATTTGATTTAACTTAAAGTTAAAATAAAGGAGAATCTATACATACCCCGTGTTTCGGAATACCAAATTTCAGGTTTTAGTTTATCCTTACAATGTACTTTGATTACATACCTACACTTCACGGCAAGGCCTTCCGCAACTTGAGAAAACATATAGCTTTAGATTAGCGTCCATATGATGTGAGTCCTTCTGACACACACATACAGGACGGGTATGAAAAGTGTTTGAGCCTCTACAAGAGAATGAAAAAGGCTACTTTTAGAGAAAATTTAATCTTGTAAATTGTCCTAAAAAGCAGTATGAGTAATCTTGCGTTGAATTGTTATTAGTTTCTCTCCTCTTCATAATATAACACAAATTCTTAATGGTTAAAGAATTTATGCTATTCCCTACATTCAGGGAATCGTGTAAGGAAAATCAAATTATCATAGCTTATGTTTTCCCTCTCATAATAATTATGTTCATACTAAAACACTCAATTTTAGAAAGTATTTTGAATGCATGAAAACCCCTAATTTTGCAATTGTAACAATTGTAAAAAACTAGACTGAATCAAAATATTTTTTAAGAAAAATCGTAAGATTTTATTTCTAACATATCCGATCCAAAATGTCCCATTTCGAGTGTAAATGGAATCTAAAAATATAGTTTTGTAATATTGAATTTACTTTCCATTACATTTTTGAACATTTATATTGCTTGTGTAAAAAAATTGAAATAAATTTATGAAAATACTGACGGCAACGAATACGTCTGAAATTGAATAATAAATCTATTTGAATATTAACTAGGTATTATAGGGTGAATTTACAAAACTGAAATATGAAAATAAATGTATTCATATTTCACTATTTTAAACGCAACTGAGCTACACACAAAGTGTAACGTTTTGCCTACATTATCCTTAAAGTTATTGGTTCTTACTATAATAAGCTCCAATTTTCAAGCAAGACCCAGTTGCCGTAAGGCTGGATGGCCCTTTGGTGACCGGTCTTTATTAAAGGTATACAAATTTTGCAACCCAGCGGAAAACATATTAGAAAACAAAAATAGTATTTTGTTGGGCTTCGCCGGGATTTGAACCACGACCTTCTGTTAACGAGTCCGAAACGTTACCCCTAGACTACGTACCGGTCTTTGCGTATGATAATATAATGTGTAATATTTTCATTTTTTGGAACTTTTCAGCTTACAGATGCTATTAAACTTCTAGCTTGTCCGGACGATAGATCACTTCATGGATTTTTTGTGTTCCTTTCCAAAGAGCTAGGGTTTAATTACCATTAATGGTTACAGAAATGATTTTCCGTTTCGATATTAATTGTGAATCCAAAATCAAATACCGTCATTGCTTATTCAGCAGCAACAAATGAGACCTAGCTATGAAACTCACTCTTCAAAGTGTATTTGGTGGCATAACATGGGCCGCTTACTTAATTACCTATTATATAATTACTTAATTTTATAATAGGTTCCACACGCGACCTATTAAAAAACAACGCGGTTATAAGTTTAACTATATGCGCGGCTTAGTTACGATTTACCGAACGTCAGCGATTTGATTCCTGGCAAAGTGAAAAAATTACTAAAACAAAACAGTACAGAACTTGCTTAAAATATAAGTGATCAACAAGAACCAAACTCGTATAGGGCCCTTCAATTTTGAATAGTCTACAAACGGTAATCACCTTCCCTGAAAGAGGGATTACATTGGCAAAGTGAACCATTTTGAACATTATGATAGGTTTGCTTCATACCTAGCAATCTATAAGTTGAGGAATTAATATTAAACTAGTATATATTCAGATACGTACAATAATTACAAATTTATCCGACGTTTGAAATTTCCCGAAATAATGTTGGAATTAAAGCATAGTTCTGGAACCGCACACGGCTGCATGTTAGGAGATCATAACAGCTTACGACGAGAGCTACGCCATACATACAGGCTACGACAGTCGTAGCAAACTGGCGTAGACGGTAGGCAAGAGATTACTTCTACTAACTTGCTGATTTAAAAAATGAAATGCGTTAGTCAAAAAGCCACCTCCTAGATTGAAAAACAGTTTTCATAAATATTTCAATGATAAGGGTAGAGTAAATTTTAAGATGTTGTTTTAGATGATCTGTTTTGTAGATAGGATTTATCATAAAAATTAATATTTATCGGTTTAATTAATAAACACATATATTTTTTATAACATAGCATTATTTTATGCAATGCCCGACTTTAGGCTTCACATCTTAATTACACTGAAAAAGGATACAACGCGAGAATACTTCGAGAATCAAATTTTTTTTTTTTTTAAAAACCGTCATATTTTCTAAGCTAATTTTATATTTACTTTGTTATTTCTACATCATTTCAAAAGAGTCTTTAGAGTCAAAAAGTAATAATTAGTTTTTCAAATCTGAAAAAAAATACATTCCAAATTCGTTGTAATGAAGTTTTTAATAGCGTAATTGTAACATAAATTTTATATGGCTGGTCACGTATCGCACTCTCCGCGATACTATTAGATTTAAAAATATATTTATAATTATTATTTTCTATTTACGATTTTAATAATTGCTTCGTGACAAATCAATTCCTGGTTAAAAAAACAGTTCACATGCTTGCAATCCCTAATCACTCGACTGGCTTTCCTCATTCACACAGGCTGACACCACTAAACCACTTTACTAAACAGCTCACCGTGTCAGAGCACGCCCTAAGTGAGACGGTTTAATTAAGGCAACACAATTGTCCCGCTCGCCGAGGCGCATTACAACTGGTAAGTGGCAAGTGGCAAGTGGTAAGTGAGCCAAGGGCGTACCCACCGTGAATTTTAATCCAAATCGACGCTAACTTTGTCGGCAGTGATCATATTAATTGCCATGATTCCAAGATGCTCGGCCCGTCGGATACGCCCGGGGCAAATTTACAATGTGAGACGTGGTAATGGAATTCACAATCAATACTCCCCTTAACTTGATTTACGGAATCGAAGATTGACTACGTAATGAAAGCAATTGACACATCCCAGCCGATTGTTTATTTTGTAAAATACGTTCTTCAAGGAATATCATTCAATATTTAAACTAAACGCTAAACTTAATTCCACATTTAAAACTTTTTTCAATGTTTTAAATAAACTCCCCCGAATAATTGAATAATGACCAAAAAACAGAAATTGTACATTACAAAATACTATATATGAAATGATGTGAACAATTCAGCATAATTTTCATTATTTATTTTTTATGATGAAAACGTTTGTACGTCAATATTGGAACATTTGAATAGGTATCAGAAGTGATAATAAAATTTGATTTTCTTACGAAAGAGGTAAAAAGGCTTTTTTTAGAAATAAGCCAAACAAAAATCAAGGTAGCATCAACAGTTTTGAACAAAATTTTCATACATTGAAAATCCTTCAAATTTTCTATAAGTTTAATATTTTCAATCCACAGTTACTCTTACGTATTTATCTTTATTGGAATCTTTTAAAGAAACCATCAATGATTGAGATATCGGACTCAATTGAGAAAAACTTTATAATCTTTTTCAATATATGTAGCCAAGAAATCCTCTTACAACTCATTTCCTTTAACTTTACTTACTTACATATGTAGGTACAAAACCCTTGAAGAAAAAAAATTACATGTACATTCGTACATGTACCACTACCAATAGACTCGGCACTAAGTCTTTAGACTACTTTATTGTGACTTCACACGGCCAGTTTTCTTGTGAAAATGATAGAAAAATATTTTTTTATTAGTTGCTAAGGTCTGTAATTTCACAGGCGTGTGACGCTTGCCCGCCGAGAAAACAAATCTATTTTAAAAATTTTGTTAGGTCTATTTACTCTATTTCTCATTTCCCTCCAGAGGCTACGCTACTGACTGTTTAACAGCTCTGTCTAATGTCATTCCTTAAGTACTCGGATCAAATAAATGCTCTCGCTGTGTGTTATACAATTCATTTGAACAAACGTACACTCTGTGAACGTTTATTACATTCCCTCTTCACTACCAGCGAGCGCACTTATTTTACTTTGTATTGACAATAATTAATGTATTACTTTCTACTTACAAACTTCTACGGTTTGAACACTTTTCAAAAATGTAATAAAAACTGTAGCCATGCATCATTTTTGGATTACAATAATATGATCGCTGATATGGGCGAAGGGAAAAAGCGTCGGCACCCGAATTTGCATTATTGAAACAATCGCAAGTTCAAACCTCACTTGCACCGTGTCCAATCTCTCTGACTCTGACCCTAGTTAAACCGATGTCTTTGCGTAATTACTAATAAATAATACATTAAAATATTACATAATGAAGTATTAATTCATTATTTTAATATGTTCTATTTTTTAGTGTTAATCTGTTTACAAGGTGAAAGTCCATTTTTATTTACATTATTTAAAAATTCAAATGGATAAAACAGAGTTTTAATCCTGTTATTTTTTTATTTATTTTTTGCCTGAACATTTTCGCCCAATGAGGCATCTTCAGGAGCAGATGTGTTTTTAGCAGCGTACTCGAAGATTTATAATCTTCGAAGCATGTGATGAAATGAAAACATTATGTTTTTTTTTGTAAAACAAAGGATACAATAAAATAATTATCCAAAAAAATATAAACAAAAATACACATTCAATTTTTCATCCTTTTAAAGCTTTCATAAAGTAGAAAGGTTTTGTTGATTAATTCATTTTTCAGCAGTTTATAGATTGAAATATATATATTTTCATTTTTTGAGAGCTCTTATAAAAGGCTGGAAAAATGCAATTATTTACAAAAATAATGCATCCACTGAAAACTGACGTAAATGCGCGCCAATTGTGTGAGAATTATTACTGCAGGCATTTCCACGGTGACGCATCACCCAGAAAGCGTTCACAGCGATGTGAAAATTGGTCGCGGAAAGTGATTATGAAATTTTTTGTTTTTTTTTTTGTTTTTCAACTATCCGAATAATATATATAAATTTTTAGTTTATTTTGTAGTGTTTCCTTACAAATTGATAAAAACAACAAAAAATGGGTCTAAAACCATTTTGTCAAATATTTGAAATATAATATGTTAACATCACTAAATTGTGATTTATATACACCTATTTCAGGGAATGTCGGCAAGAGTTGCAGGGCTTATGTTCATTTGAGGTTTGGATTTTATTTGTAAAAACACAATCAGCATTTGTAAGCGCGAACTACACGTGTTTGTTTGTGGGCATACATTTAAAAGCTTTGAATAAATATATCCTTGCAACTTAGATATAGATTATTATAGATTACTTCTAATTTATGTTTACTAATATTTTAAACATGCATATATTGTATTTTCTTTTGTTTTTCTTCTCTCTATTTTTATGGGATTTAAACTTAAGTAGGTAATTTATCATTTTATTGTCTACTTCTTTTATCCCAGATTGCTTTTAATTGTAGCTCTCATGTATATTTGTGTTTCCTTTTTTTGCTTGTTTATTTGTTTTTATTGTAGGTACAGGGTGCTTGCATAGGTGCACGATGTAAAATGCAGCGCAGCCATTAGACGCTCGCCTCGTCTCACTTCTCACAGAAATAAGATAAACATTTCCGAGTGCATTAGCGCAGCGGAAGGAAATCTGTTTCGCCTGCAAGTAAGAGCTGTGCTAACGACCGCCGGATACGCCACTGGCACACTCGGGCGGCAGCCGCGTGACGAAGACAATCTGGAATGTTCCACATTTTTTTTTTTTTTTGCATCTTGATGTGATAATTTAAAAAAAAACATTTTTTTCTAAAATGCAACACAACCAAGATAAACAAATGCTGTAGCTTCTTACCAAGATGCTGAAGATGATGCTTTAAAGAGCGCCGTTCGTGACTATTGTCCCAGTACCTGATCAACAATCTTGGTCTCTTGACTATCTCAATGACTTTCTAGAAGTAATTTTGTAATTCAAACTAATTCTGGAGGAAATGAAAGCAGTTTGTAAGAACAGACAGAAATGGCGGTAGATCTGTAATGTTGGCGGCTAGGGTTTTTTTAAATTGTAATTGGTTTTCTGTTTTAATGTAATTTGTCGTGTATGTTCCTTGGCTTATAGGTTGGTATGCGGCTGACCACCCATGCTGTAAAAATGGTTCACTTTGCCTTTGCCAATGTCACCCCTGTTTCAGGGAAGGACGGCAAGAGTTGCAGGGTGTATGTCCATTTGAGATATGTTTTTTTTATGTTGTAGGTTTACATACGGCATATGTATGTACAAGCGCGAACTTGTACGCGTCTACTTGTGAGAATTCATATAATGTGAACCCCCAATGTAACATTTCTCTGCAACTTAGATTAGATTAGATATAAGAAACTATTTTGTTATCATTGAAGCCCGTCTCCAGACACAATATATATTTTTTTAATGAAAAAAATCAAATTATCATAGTAATGTAGCTCGGTCTATACCTCAGTTGATAGAATGCTTGCATTCAATGCGCAAGTGGAAGGGCTCAATCCCCAACAAGGTTGTTAGAAATGATTATGACATATAATAAGGGAAACTGTTGTGCACAAAAAAATGGGGCAAAATAAGGCTTATATCTTACTGCACTTGATGTATGGGTTTATCTGCACCCGTTTATAAACACCGAAACGGGAAATCACTTCTGTCAACCTTGTTGGGAATTGAATCTCACCACTTTGGCATTGAATGCAAGTATTATATCAACTGAGGTATTCACCGAACAGCATATCAATTTAAATTTGTAATTTCTTTTAAAAAAAACGACAGTGTCGGGAGAAGGCTTCAATGATTAAAAATTACAAAATTGTTTCTTGCAAGTCATGAGATAGTCAAGAGAATAATATTGTTGATTAGGTACTGGTCTTCCTTAGTGCCGGTGATAAACAATTTAATTTATCTGTACATATAGTACAACTTCCTACTGCGCTGTCTCCAAAGCATATTTAGATAGATAATGTAACAATAGGATGTAATGTAGGTTGATAAGTTAAGTTGAGTTGAGAGTCTAGATGATTATTTCTTTTTAGCGCCGTTTTGGTATGCGGTCACTTCAAGGGAGCTCATGCAAATAATGCCAAATATTTATTTGCCTTCAGTGCATAGCGAAACGTCCCACGTTCCTTATGAAATGATAAAGCTAGGAAAAAGATATCTCAATAAAAGACGTCAGGCTCCTGCTAACAAATATACATATCTTTTTTTTTAAATATGTACAAGTACATATGTAAGTACTCAAATATTTACAGTATATTTCGTCCGTTGCTTCATCTCCGTTGGAATTCTGGGTGTGCCAAAAATACTGTCAGTTTGTAGATAAAACAAGTAAATTTTATTACGGCGGACGTTTTCCCTTTTCACTAACTCGGGACAGTAAAAAAGAAATAAAAATTCTCCGAAATAAAGTGAAGCTCCTTTTTTTTACTCTCTCGCGTCAAAACTCGATAGGTTTAAGTGGTCCCGAGACCCAGAAAAAGGGATATTGGCCCCGTAATAATTGTCGGTTTATTATCCAACTTAAATCACTTGGTTTTACAGTAAAATTTTGGTTTTCAATATAGTTTATTTTGATGTTACAATCAACAGACATCTCGTTTTTTCACAAAAAAGAACAACTTTTCATTTTCTCAGCACTTTTTCTAAAATATGCTCATTGGACAGAAAAATACATCGATTTTAATCAAAAACCTGTTATAAATGTCTTCCAGCAATAAGGATTTGCTTGAGAAATTGGCACTTTTTGTGGCTACGCCCAAGTTTAAAGAGGGTTTTTTTAAGTGTGATTCTCTCAGAAACAGCGCTATAGTTCATAATCTATAATCTCAGTTGCAAAAATATATTAACAATCATAATTACTACCTTCGCTTGAAGGTATGCAGGTATGAAAGTGGCAATTGTTATAGAAGGAAAAATCAGTTCATCCTCAGTCGTCGTGCAGAGGGGTGTAACCTGAAGACGTTAGCTACGTCGCTTACGAAACGTCGAGAATAATGTAAGTTCTCTTATAACAGTTCGTGTATTATTCGATAAATAAATTTAACTGTGTCGTTATAATTATTGTAAATATGTAAAACTACCGTAATTCCAACCTAAGCCTAACACTCACTTATTACTAATTCATGCAAATATTTAGTTTATTTACTTAAGTGACAAATGAATAAAATATACCCCAAAAATTGCCCGTGATTTTTTTAGATTCTGAAATAAAAGAATACAACAGTTTAAGCAGTCAAAAATATTATTCGAATTTGACATCGCAACCCTTTGAAACTGAAAACGGAAGTTTATTTTCGAGTGAACCAAATTGCGCCGTCACGTCGGTTTAAATTTCCCTCGAAAATATTCCACCTAGCAAACTGGGAAATCCATAAATTGGAATCACAATGTCAAAAACTTGGTTATGGTAACACAATCAATCGATTTGCCACCCATTATCACACCTCGCTTGATGGCAAGCTACGCCCGGGGCGAAGAAAGTTAAACTCGGTTTCCTTCTTGGTTCTATGACAGAACACCACAGTGACAAAACAACACGTGACCTTACATTGCATGAAATAACATCACAATGACAAAGCATCACATGACATTACATAACGTGACATTACATCACATGAAATTGCATCTAATCTAATCTAATCTAAGCTGCAAGGATATATTTCATTTAAGATTTATATTAAGTGCATTCCCACAAGCAGACATGTATAATTTCGCGCTAACACATGCCGCATGTGGACCTTCATTATAAGAACCCATCTCAAATGAACATAAGCCCTGCAACTCTTGCCGTCCTTCCCTGAGACAGGGGTGACATTGGCAAAGTGAACCATTTTTTCACAGTATGGGTGGTCAGCCGCATACCAACCTATAAGTCAAGGAACACATGAAATAACATCATATGACTTTACATTACATGACATTACATGACATTACATCACATTACAGTACATCACATGATATTACATCACATGACATTACATCGCTTGACATTACATCTTATGATTTTCCATCACATGACATAACATCACATGACATATCGTCACATGACAAAACATCGCATGACATTACATCACATGCCATAACTTCACAATGACAAAACATCACAAGGCATTACATCATATGACATAACATCACATGACTTTTCACCACATGATATTACTTACATAACATGAAATAACATCTCAGGAAGATTCATCTCAATTACAAAACGGAGTATGTTAGTGTCATGTGCAACGCAACGCAACTAATGCAATTTTTCCTCGAAAATATTGCACCTAGCAAAAACGGGGAAATCTAAAAATTGGAATGAATTGGAAATCTACAATTGGAGCCAAAGATGTATTGCAACTTCTTATTTAGTAGTCTTAGAAAGTAGTCGCTTGTGGCGTGTGGAGCTAATTTTATACAGGGCTGGTTTCTATTTCTTGTGGAGGCTGAGTAAAATTTGCGGATATTTTATTTTGGCTTTGATATAAACACAGAAACGGGAAAACATTTGAATCGCCTTTGGTGATATAACAACTAAAATAATTGTATTTTGTATTGTTTGTGTATTAACACTGTGAAAATTCATTTTGTTTCAATTTATAATTTTTGGATGAAATTTTTCAAGCAAAACACTGTTTATTTACTTTTTCATACCTGATGATGACCTTCTAGGTCGAAAACGTTCGTAATTTTGTTTTAAAGATTTTAATCTTTTAAATAAAGTCTATAGTGAAAATAAACAGTGTTTTGCTTGAAAAATTTCATCCAAAAATTATAAATTGAAATAAAATAATTGTGTTGTATTTGATGTATTGGCATTTGATTTTTTTTCCATGTATCGTTTATGGTATGTTTTGTTTGAGGTATGTGATATTTTGTAACGTGATATTTTGTCACTGTAATGTTATATCATCTGATGTACCGTCATTGTGATGTAATGTCATGTGATGTTAAGTCATGTGATGTTTTGCCATGTGATGTGATGTCATCTGATATGATATCATCTGATGTATCGTCATTGTGATGTAAGGTCATGCAATTTTTTGTCGTGTGATGGTTTGTCATGTGTTGTTTTGTCACTGTTATGTTATGAAGTGTTACCTTTCTTCGTGCCTGGTACAGATAATCCCACGACATAGTTACGTTACCTCCAGGGGAAATAATTTCTACATATCGCAGTTTAAGATTGGCGGGATTAAGTTGTATTAATTATCGGTTGGTTAAATTGTTGTTCAGAGTTTGACAGTGTTGATAAAATTAGTAGATACTTGAGATTTACAGTCATCTTGGTAGATTTCGGATAACATGATAAACTATATTAACTATTTGGTTGAGCTAAGAAAGAAATAAACCTATTAAAGGATGAGTTTTTCATGGGAGAGCAGAGTTCAAACAAATCATCGAGACAGTCAGGACGTGACCATAAGCTGTAAAATAATTGTCTATAATAATAAATCAACAATAGATAAAATATTTTTTTACTGTAAATGAACTGGAAAAAAAAAATTATCTTAACTTTTAACATCATAATCAATTGGCTTAGAGGCTTTGAAAACTTTGAGCCTCTTGTATCTTCTTTTTACTGTAACGAATGTGTCTCTGTGTATTTTTTTATAAACGTAAGTGTGCATATGTCTTTAGATGTAAGTGATAAATATATCATACTTGTATTTGTGCGATGGTATGAGCATTCGCTCGAATCTTCTAAATAGAATATTCTGGCAAAGTCACGAATGTTTCAGATCCCGATGTTTCGAGGACTGTCCTTATGCCAAACTATATAAAGGGCTAAAGCTGTCTGTAGGGCAGACTTGTATCGGAGCTGGCGAGCAATGCAGTGCAAAAGATAACTGTGTTCGAACCAAATGTAAACGGAATCTCACAATAAATTTTGTGGAATTATTTAATCGAAGTTTTTATTAAATTGAGCCGTAAATCGTAGCAATACATGTACATAATATGTGTTCCCCTTTAACGGGCTAACTGTTAACCTGAAACGCAAGGTCTTTGAGTCATGTATGCTTCCAATATCCCCCTATGGCATCCACCAAGAAACAAAGGGGCTCACTCAGTATAGCGTCAACAGACTGAGAATGTGCCAAAGAGCTATTGAAAGGAGGATGCTGGTAATCAGTTTCAGAGATAGGGTTCCAAACCAGGAGATCCGTTGACGCATTGGTGTCACTGATCTCATACAGATAGTGGCCTGCTTAAAGTGGCGCTGGGCTGGTCACGTCACAAGGCACGACCATGACAGGTGGCCGAAAAGGATCGTCCAGTGGTGACCCAGGATGTCTAAGCGGGGAGGGGGTAGACCATTGACAACTGAGGTGGCTGGACGACATCAAGAGAACTGCAGTCAGAGTATGGCTGAACACAGAAGCCGATAGACAGGAATGTAGAGGATTGAAGAAGGCCTTCGTCCAGGAGTGGACTGAGAAAGGCTGATGAAGAAGAATAAGAAGGAAGAAGAGCCTTGGTGTATTACCTTAAAAAGCCCCCTATTTAAATAAGTATTAACTGAATAATTAATGTTATATTATAAAACACGTAGCGAGTATATTGCCTTACTTGCCAAATCTCTCCTCTTTCATCGCCGAGAGAGAGAAAATCTCATGAATTTATTTCGTTACATTAATTATCAAGACTTTAACAAAGTCTTTATTGCTTTAATACAATATTTACATTACTACCGTAACAAAGATTCCGTTGTACTTTTAATTTAGATTTTAAATGAATTTCCGTTAACGCCATCGCCGTTATTATCATCATCAACAGGGTAACTAAGTTTGAGATATTTTGGAAAATTAAATTTCGCTTTCGGAACTCGGCGAAATTAATTGCGAGTCCCTTTAAAAGAAAACAAGGCACGCGGAATTCGGGACGATAAAGTTTTTGAAAGCAATCTGAAAGATTGTTACTTGCTTTTTTTCATATACGAAATTTTTCACATACATTTTTTTTTTACATTAAATTTTTTGTATTTTTAATTTTATCAAGCTATGATTAAGCACTCGGAATTATTTAAGAATTCAAATTCGTAAATTTTTTATTTTCTTGAGTGTTCAGCTTTTTTGTTGAAAGTTCACTTCTCGGATTGAATTCTACTTCCTCCATCTTTTCACCATTAAATATTTTATACGATGTATCCTTTGATTGTTTTGAGGTTGAGAAATAAAGCCCAAACCTTCTATATCTACGCCACAAGAAGTAAAAAAAAACGCACTACATTAGTGACAATTAAGGGGCCACCATCAAAACTAAAAAAGTTTCGTATGTTTTTTTTTATAAAGACCCAATGCATTTTGCAGATTTTAGTTGCAGGAAAAATATTGTCCCTGGCTATGGTTTCCTTTTTCACTTCATTATTGGTTGAATCGTTCCTTAGAATTTAGGTCTGAATCTGATAACCACCGTTCAAGCCTTGTCATCCATACGAATCACAATATTGCTCTAGAGGCAGGACATAGAGTCATCATCCAAAAGAATATTAACTAGGTGGAATAAAAAAACGCTAAATTGGTTCGTACTTAACAAATATGTATCCTATCTGTTTTCGAACGTGAAATAAATAAAAACTCTTACTATCTGGAATCATGTACTTCTTTATTTACTCAGGGTAATCTATGACCGTGCAAAAGAGAAGAACGATTTTCTCTACGTTTCATCGGAGTCGTATTTGACGTCTTCAGGAGACGTGTGTCCTCTACACAGAGGAACCACGAACTGTTGAATTATTGTTGTTTGTTCGAGGCCGAAGGTTGTAGGTATTTTCATTCTTTAAAATGTCTAACGACCGTAATCATGATTTAAAATCTTTAATCTATGACGTCATCCAGCCGAAGGAAATTTTTGAAATGTGCGGACTTTGTTTATTCCATGCATATTTTTCATGTGTTTTCTTACTCAAATATTCATATTTCAAAGATTATTTAGCAACGTGATGATAAATTTACATTCAAATTTCTCAACAAATCTTGCCATCAATTTAAAGTCTGGAAAATTCCATGAAATAATTTATTGCAAAAAGCACCTACTTTTTGTGTAAAAAATGCGAAATGTTTGATTCTTTTGCGAAAAGGAGAAATATCTCCGCCATAAATAATTCCGGCGCCATATTCGGAAATCAGTAAATGAGAAAACCTTGTTCAAGAATAATTAATTCGAAAACTTTCTCATCCATTTTTTTTCTTCCCGTGCAGACATTTTTCTGTAGTGGAGGAAAAAATCAGAGCACGATAGATTTCTTTGAACTAAGTTTTTCGAAGTAAGTAGGTACTCAATTATTTCTGAAAAATTGATTCGAGTTTGGTTTTTCTTTGCATCCTTATAGAACTCTATTTTAAACATTTATATGAAGTTTTCTTTACTATTTACTTTATTGTTTTAAAGTATCGTTATTATATACATAGAATAAAATTGAACAATGTTTTGTATACCTGTACACTTAGTTTGAGTTGCAAAACTTGACAAAAGTAAAGTTTACGGAAAATATTAAAGAGTGATTTCTCCCAAAATCTGCCGTTTTTGTTTCTTACACTTTATGGTCTTAGCAAAAGAGTTACAGTGATGAAAAAAATCTAGTACAAACAAACAAAAGCGGCAGATTTTTGGGGAAATCACTCTTTAATAATTGCTGTAAATTTTTCATTACTCAAGTTTTGCAACTCGTACTAAGGGTACAGATGATAATGTGAAGACCGAAAACTTTTAAATGTGTAATTTTTACAATAATAAAAATAATTCAGTGTACAGGATTTTTTTTTAGTGATTTTTAAAACCATTTCTTATTTATGTTTAAAACTTGTACAGGTTCGGTCGACAGCTCAGTTGGTAGATTGCTTGCATTCCATGCCGAGAGCTCAAGTTCGAATCCCACCGAGGGTGTCAGAAATGATTTCCCGTTTCGATGTTCATTTTTAATCCAAAATAAAATGCTGGTAAGGTTTACTCAGCCTTCACAAGAAATGAGTATCAGCCCGCTCGGGAGTTGGGAATCTCCCACTTCAACTGAAGTCGTTTGCCAGCCCTCTTACCTGTACAAATAAATAGGTTTTACTCGCCACGGAAAGAACGCGGCAAGAAGATACACTGTATGTGAAGCTTAGTTATTTTAGTAATGTACTATATGAGAGAGCTTTTCAAACAATTAAAATAAAAGAAATATACCCTTAAAGTTAAAAAGTAATGTACCTAAGCCTTTTTATACGAAAATAGTATTATGTAAATGGTTTCATTACAAAAAGCGTTGTTTTTTTTTAGAGATCTCACATCCGCGTCGTTGTCTCTGAAAAAAAGAGGAAATAATGAAATCGGACATTTCTTATTATTATTATTTTTGTCTTCTTCCTGGAAATTAGCATAAAAGCCATGTACTCCCGGAAACTGGGAGCTCGAGGAGATCGTTCAGAGTATTAAAATTTAGCCTGAAGATAATGCAAACTGAAAAATTATATTTTTTCTTTTCTGTTTTTTGTTTTTTTTTCTTTTCTCTTAAAAAATGCAAAAAATTTAAAATTGTATTTTTTCACGAATGTACTCTAACATTTTCAAGGTTTTTTTTTCTACGTTAGTAAATACACAATAAAAATTAAATCAAGAAATACGTTTTGAAATTAATAAAGGTTTTTGCAACAATTAATTATTATCAATGCTCCTGAAGATTTCTTCTAGGGCAAAAACGTTAACACCAATAAATAAATTTAAAAGTGCAATCAATCTGAATACAAATTATAATTGATGGTTTGAAAATTAATTTGCACTTTGATTATTTTTTTTTTTATGTCAAAATATTTTTCATTCATACTAAAAGAATAACAAGTTTGAATTTCGCGAACAATTCAAACCATGCACCTTTTGATATCAAGTCCGGAACATAACCAGTACACTATTGATCAATGTTTAAAAATGTACTTGTTATTCCAAAATGATTTTAAAATCCTCACAATGTCCACAATGGCATATTGGTTCCGACATTGATGTATGGAAGTGAGGCGTGGACAGTTAATGAATGTGAGCTGAGTAAAGTATGTACGGTTGAAATGGCTTACCTGAGAGCAATGGCTGGAAAGACACTGAATGATAGAGAACGTAATGATTGGGTGATGAACGAGTGTGGTATAAAAGAGAATATGAGAATGAAAGTACAAAAAAGTACGATGAGATGGTTCGGACATCTCGAAAGAATGGATGATGAATGACTAACGAAGAAATTGTACAAAGGAAATGTCAGAGGAAAGCGCGGAAGGGGAAGGCCGAGGAAAGGATGGTTAGACCAAATAGGTGAGATTGCAAAAGAATGGAATCTGCAGAGTGAGAATAAGAGAAGAGTATGTATGAAAAAGGTGATGAATATTGAGGAAATGAAAGTGGTTTGTAAGGACAGAAAAAAGTGGAGGCGCATCTGCGGAGGTACCGGCCACCCCTAGTGGAACGGCGGTAGGACACAGTACAGTACAGTACTATGTTTCCTATATCTAAAGTCACTAATTTTGTAAAACTGAAGCTTTGCAGGAAAATAGTTGAAATATTTTTCGATAAATTAAAGTTTAAAATTTATGTGGATTAAACATGGATTTATTTAATACTTCATCCATGGGATTAAAAGGATCCAGATAAATCTGCGACCTCACTTGAATATAACAGATTCCTGGTTCTTTATTTTATACCTTTACTTATATCAGTCAAGGCGGGCATGGTTCACATAAAAAGCCGACCCGTTTCCCATATTAAATTCTTGTTCGCAATCTGATGCGGCCCAGTGGAGTGCATTTTACGGCAAATAAAATCAAGTGCAGTGGATGCACCGCGTCGTGAGCACACCCTACGGATTTTATATAGCAACCCGGACTAGGGCTGGACGCAATGAGGTTGTAATTCAATGGAGTGGCTATGAATGTGATTTAGTTCCAATCGACATGATGCACCAACTTTGACGCCATACATTGTTGACAGTGCTGTCTCGCTCACGACAATATTTTTGTCATTTTGTATGTCAACAACGTGTGTCTACTCCGTATTCAATCTATGTACATATCACCATAGAAACCCATAAAATCACCATGGTAACGTTATTTGTTGCTAGTGTTGTTGAAAGTATAAAAATATCTGAGAAATTCCGAGTTCAAAAAAATTCCGACCTCATTGTAATGGGGATGATTTTCACTAGTATCTATTACCGCAAGCATAGAAGTTACATACTTGAATAAGCAAGTACCTACATACTTGAACATCACTTGCTCTAGAAATGGCTGTCACTTTAGCGAGCAAAATATTTCGACAAATGAAAAATTAATTTAATGAACGTAATTTTGCAAAATAGTTTTTTAAGTGGAATATTATTCCACATTTTGTACAACATTTATTTTCTTTTGTTGGCACGCTTAGAAAATATCCAGTTTGGCATTTATATGTTTTTTTTCCAATTAGGTAACACACCTGTTGACAGCTGGAAGGTTAGTGATAGACTGAATTGGGGATTTTTGTGTGATGAGTGGGTTAGCGCATTTCTAATTCTCAAAGAATTGATTTCTTAGCCCATCCCGTTCTTATATATCGATGGTGTGAACCACCAAACCCTAACAATTTTATTTTATTTTTGTAGCACGTTTATAAATTATCCAATTCGGCATTTTCAATGTATTTTTTTCCAATTAGTACCACACCTGTGGACAGTTGGAAGGTAGACTGATCGATAGACTGAATTTGGATTTTTGTATGATAAGGTATTATATTATATTATAGGTTCACTTTGCCAATGTCACCCCTGTTTCAGGGAATGTCGGCAAGAGTTGCAGGGCTCATGTTCATTTGAGGTTTGGATTTTATTTGTAAGTAAACAATCAGCATTTGTAAGCGCGAACTACACGTGTTTGTTTGTGGGCATACATCTAAGAGCTTTGAATGAATTTATCCTTGCAACTTAGATTATAGATAGATAGATTATAGATATAGTCAGTTAGAGTATTCCTAATTCTCAAAGAATTGCTTTCCTAGCCTATCTAGTTCTTATACATCGATGCCTGGACGGAATGCCCTGAGACTAGGGCGACCAGGCTTTAAAACTCAATATTATTGCCCGGAATTTCGGTAAGAAATAATGTGCATTTAATAGGCGTTTAGTTGCGTTATAAATCCTGGAATTGCAAGCAATGTTTTAAAGTAGATGAAGCACTTCGTAGGTTTGCTTTTTAAGTCGTTCCCTTAGTGCTTGTTTGTCTTATGTCCTTCAGAGGTAATTTGGCATGATCAATGTTTGTTTGTGTACTTAACCAATGTGTCTTACGAAATCTGAAAATTGATTTTACAAATATTCATAACCAACTCTCAGATTATCGTGTTTAACATTGCTTTCTTCGCTCAGATTGTGTAGAATGGGATTCTAAGAGACACTTCCATTGATTAGTCATATTTGAATTGATTGGTAGATAAGCCAAACAATCATTAGGGTGACGAAGTGGCATTTCCTTGTATTCAATGAAGAACATTATTTTAAAATGAAACACAGAAAATGTATGAAAACTCATTAGTTATTCTGACTCAGTTTTTTAATCTCTTTAAATCAGAAAATATTATAATAACACTGTTTATAAAACTAAATAAATTGCACAGAATCTGCACTCGACTTTCTTGCAAAAATTAACCCACTGTATGACGTATGTAAAGCGATCGGAGAGGGCCCTTGAGGTGTGACACACACAAAAACGGCGCTCTCTTATCATGTGCAATTAAAAATAAATAAGCCTGATATATATATATATAATATATAATCATCTACCAGATTATGCAGTTTCAATGAAAATATAATATATCGATAATAAATCAATTTTATTCCACCGCGGTGTGTACCTGCATACTCGTACGAGTATGGAAATAGCCATATAAATTCTTAAGTGAATAAAAAAAAATTGGATGATTTATTTGGTAAGCGCCGTTTTGTGTGAATCACACCTCAAGAGCCCTCTGCGAGGTAGGTCTTCTCTGGAAAAAGCGCCAATTACACAAGAAAGATCCTCGACTCATAGGTTGGTATGAAGCTGACCTCTGTACTGTACTGTACTGTATCCTGCCACCGTTCTATTAGGGGTGGCCGGTACCTCCGCAGATGCGCCTCCACTTTTTGCTGTCATCACCTTTTTCATACATACTCTTCTCTTATTCTCACTCTGCAGAATCCATTCTTTCGCAATCTCACCTATTTGGTCTAACCATTCTTTCCTCAGCCTTCCCCTTCCGCGCTTTCCTCTGACATTTCCTTTGTACACTTTCTTCGTTAGTTGTTCATCATCCATTCTTTCAAGATGTCTGAACCATCTCATGTACTTTTTTGTACTTTCATTCTCATATTCTCTTTTATACCACACTCGTTCATCACTCAAGCATTACATACTCTATCACTCAGTGTCTTTCCAGCCATTGCTCTCAGGTAAGCCATTTCAACCGTACTTACATACTTTACTCAGCTAAACATTCATTAAGCCTCACTTCCACCAACCAATATGCCATTGAGGACCGCCGATCTCATATTCTTCATAAGTTTCCTATTCCTTGCAATTCTTCCAATCGTTTCCATTACACTCCTTCCTCTACTAGCGCGCTTTTCCAATTATTTCGTCAATTTCGCATTCGACTCAAACTTGCTTTCCAGATAATCAAATTCTTTCACGACCTCCATTCTTTTTTTTATTCAGTCTTATCTCAATTTTCTCGCATTTCTCAGTCCTCCCAAAGTGTAAAAAATAATTCACTTTGTTAATGTCACCCCTGTTTCAAGGAAGGTCGGCAAGAGTTGCAGGTTTTATGTTCATTTGAGATTTGGTTTTAATTTGTAAGTACAAATTCAGCATTCATAAGCGCGAACTTACTCGTACCTGTTTGTAGGCATGCATTTCATATTAGTTTTGAATGTTTATATTTCATTGCAACTTATATTCTAGATTATTATAGATGGTCATTGAACCCTTGTGTATGCAAACTAGGACTTTGTATGGTGGGTAAACTTTTTAGTTATATTTTGAAAAAGTAACCACTGATTATTATTGGTATTTATAAAATTTTAAGAATCGCAGCCTTTTATCTATTTTTAACCCTTTGACTACCAAGAAAATTGCTAGTACATTTTGTATGGAAAATTTTCACTTTGTATGGCGGCTTTACTTTTAATTCACTTTTTGGAAAAAATAATGATGGCAATATTTAGGTTATTATTATTGTTTTATATTTGTGCTACATTATTTTTTATTAACCCTCTAACTGCCGAGAATTTTTCCATTATTTTTTTCTTTTATATGGCAACTCCCTAAACCGAGATTATGATGAAAAAATGATTATAATTATTAGATAGCACTATTATATAAATGGATTCACACAAAATTTAAGAAAAATCGTCGGAGCGGTTTTTGAGAAAATCGCATTTTAAATTTTCAGCTCTTCGGAAGCCATCTTGAATTTTCAAAAAAGTAAAAAAAAAATGATTACGAATTAAAGTGATAAGCTTGTTCTTTCTATCCAATCTAAAACAAATTTAAATATCTTGCATTTTAATAGGTTATTATAATATTTTCGATTTAAAATTTCAGGTCGTGTAAACGGTGCTTTATATTTTTTTTTTCAAAAATTTTTTTTTGTTTATTTGTAGAAATTTATGTTGTTCATAATATTGTTGAACATTATATTTTTGTTGACCCCTTAACTTTCGAGAAAATCACAATCGTTTGTTTTTTTCATATCGCAGCCCATAGACACAGATTAGTAAGAGTGTTGCCATAACTAATTTATTAAGATAAAAATTAATTAGTGGCAATTCTGAAAATTTAAGAAAAATTCTTGGAGCCGTTTTTGAGAAAAGTCCAGTTTTATGTTTTTTTTGTATGGCAGCCATCTTGAATTTTCAAGTTGGTGTAATGCCATGTTATTCATACTTAATACATGTCCAAAAAAGTTGATGTAGCCAAAATTTGGTATCTCTAGGTCTTATACTTTGGAAAGTGACACACACACATACATACATACATACATACATACATACATACATACATACATACAGACGGACGTTTTTGAAAGATAGTGTTTTTTGGCATGTCCTGCACCAGGACAACTCATTTCCGTGAAAACCTCGAAATTTTTTTTTCACACCAAATCATAACTTTCTTTATAGCCTTCGGCTATAGCAAGAAAGTAAAAATTGTATCGTCTATTTCTTCGTTAATTCTCACACCTGAAAAGGATCAGTGGGCAGTCGTACAACTATTGAGCTTTAAATCAAAATGGTTTCATGGAACTCTATTCAACATCATTTACTTTCAGATTTAAATTGATCGTATGCGATTGGTAAATGAGAAATCAAATTCAAATACTACGAAACAATTGAATGACATGCATCCAAGTCTCAATCGATCTCATTATGGTCAGTATTTATACAGACACTCATTCATGAGTTTGCATTCAAGCGCTGCGCGCTGTCAAAATATGATAGATCATGTTCAAATAAATATGGAATGTAAATACTCTTGAATGGCGTACGCACGTGAATAATAACACGCGTAGACAATATTGTGTCGTCACCGAGCCAAATTGCAAAGGCAAAAGCGTACAAATATTTTTTATTGGTTGTTAAGGACGGTAGTCTCATACAAGACTGCCGTTTGCTTGCAAAGAAAAATGCTGCGAATTGTGCGTCCCGAACCAAAATGTTCAGGATTCCGTTGGTCGCTGGTGATTTCGAATTAGACTTAAAAAAAAAAACTTGGTTCTTGCTCGATGATTATGAAATCTTGTTTATTGACCCAGACTATTTACTCTACTCAACAGAAATTTTATTGAAAATTGAGAAATGTTCCGAATTCGGATTTTATTTTTTTAATTTTAATTAATGTAATTTCTTGAAAATAGTTTTTCTCTATTTACTCAAAAAACTATTGACATTATAAAAAATGAACCATAAACAATGTTTAATTTTGTGATTTAAAAGAAAAAACTAGCACATACTAAAAAATCGATAGTAAAAATGTTTAAAAAAAACGTGTTTTTTCAACATTTTTTTAGGGTGACAATTTTAAAGTTGCATATTTTATTGTAGCCTTTATTAAAGAAAAAATAATCACGCCAGATTTTTTTCATTACTGTCATTCATTTGCTAAGACCATAATGTGTAAGAAACAAAAAGGCAGATTTAGGGTATAACGTGGGTATAACCCACTCTTAAGCCCTGATTATTTTTTCTCTATACAGCGAGAAAACGCACATATTGTAAAAATATTCACGCAAAAATGACACTTATGGTTGGCTATCTATAGTAGGATTTAGTTACACCTGAGGAAAGCAGTAAGTACACCTGTTCCACACAGACGCTTTTTGACTTAGTCTGTTCTTTGTCCTGGGGCAGTGGACCGAGGTGGCGCTGATTGAATACCAAATGCTGCCAAGGATCCGACTTCAAATGCAATTAAGGACTTCCCCTGCAATCCAATGTGTGAGAAGTCTTCTACGACGCTACGAGGAACATCGTAGCTTCATGAAAAATCGTAGAGGTACCAAATGAGTATACACAGCTACGAGAAATTCAACAATAAATAGATATTGTGTTTGATTAATTATCATGATTAAAGATTTGTCAATTAAATCTTGCAATATGAACGAAAAAATATATATGTAGCTTAGTAACTTTTTTATATTAATAAAAAAATTATATTGAAAGAATTTCTGAGACTTTTAAGTAATGATCTAGTTTAATTTTATTTTTTTTATCACATAAACCAGTTTGAGTTCAATCGAATCTATAATCTATAATCTAAGTTGCCAGGATATATTCATTCAAAGCTCTCAGATGTATGCCCACAAACAAACACGTGTACAAATGCTGATTGTGTACTTACAAATAAAATCCAAACCTCAAATGAACATAAGCCCTGCAACTCTTGCCGACATTCCCTGAAACAGGGGTGACATTGGCAAAGTGAACCATTTTTTACAGTATGGGTGGTCAGCCTCATACCAACCTATAAGTCATGGAATGATTCCAGTAAAATAGGAATCAACTGTAACAACCAATACATACAATAAATTGTTCTTTATAAACTTTTGAAAATATAATACCCTCAGATCCTTTTGAATGAAATGAAAAACCGGAAAGATACGGTAAAGTAATGTTGAAGGCCGGTTTCACTTGACAAAAACTGTAAAATTATATACTTTTATGAATAAAAACAGATTTTTAGAATGCTTTTATCTAAGCAGAAACGTCAGATTTTTCCCTTGTATTTACAATTTAACAACTGAACTTATGATTTACAAATTTGACAAAAAAACAAAAAAAAAATTTTTTTATCTGAAATGGAGGTCAACGTTTTCATTTTTATTATTATGATAGACGTAGAAAAAATAATTTAGTGCCTGGAATGTAGAAGTTAACCGCTAAAATTGTTAAAATTGACTATTTTTAATATTTATTTCATCAAGTGAGTTAAAGTTTTGGTTTCTATACCACGGTTATAAAGCACAATAAAATAATATGTAAGCTTATTTTCGATGTTAAGTTCAAAATGAAAATTCGTTTCAGAATTAAATATTTTCTAAAACTTGTAACTGAGAATAAATTAAAAATCTTAGGAATTCCTTGCCTAGCTATTTTCATTAAAGGTTCTACGACAGTTTTCTCCTTACGGCGTAGCGGCCCAACGTAAGCTACGCCACTCTCAGAATAATTTGAGCTACATGTTTGCAGTCGTAGCGCCTGAATTCCTGGCTGTATTTGTACGCTCCACACATTTGGCATTCACTGTTGAAATGAAATTCCCCATAGCGGTGTTAGGAACACAAATTCGTCTTGGCAGACTACATTATTGCTTCATCACTTTGTATTAGCATCCTTACTTTGGGAAATTAATAATGACGAAATTGGACCTTGATGGTATAAATAGACAGATAGGAAACTCAAGTTGTGGGTCTTTGATCTTTAGTCTATAGTCTAGTGGACTATTGTTTTGGTTGCGATTTTGAAAAATTATGAGATGTTTTTTTTTAAAATAAATCCTGTGCGGGAGACTCCCTAGATTCTAGAGTGTCACAAAGGTGTACGAGCTTGGCCGTCGCTACAGAGCGCCAATACTTAAGCAAGACCCAGTTTCTGTAAGGCGGAATGGACCTTTAGTGACCGGTCTTTGGTAAAGGCTTTATGAATTTTTTCAACCCAGCGAAGAGCATATTTGGAAATATAAATGGTATATTTTTGTGCTCCACCGTGAACTGAATCTACAACCTTCCATTTACGAGTCCAAAGTGTTGCCACTGGACTACGGAGCGGTCCGGTTTGTCGTTTGATTAAAGTAAAACAGTGGATTTTGAATGAATTGAAGCACTGTCAGAAGTTTAATTTGGTCTTGAAAAAAGGAATGAGTATAAACATATTATATTAAAGTAGTGTTATTATATATTAGTGTATTAGTGATTAAAGTGTAAAAACGTTGGAAGAATTGGAGAAAAAAATCAGTTAACTTAGCCACACCTGGTAAAATGTCTACGCGACTAATGTGCAACAATTATAGTTACATGCATTAATATTCATTAGAATATTGTATCTATTCAAAGACTCAATTCTATCCCAAGTAACCTTTTAGGTTTTAAAGGTTACTTTAAAGGTTACTTTAGGTTACAAAAAGGTCCCAGAACCTTTTTTAAAACCTAAAAGGTTACTTGGGATACCAAAAATGTACATAGTTTGATAGTGTTTCGGAAATCATTTTTTAGTCGTTTCTCAGATATTCCAAACAAGTTTGTTCACGCAATAAAATATACCTTTAATATTATTTGTATTTTGTTAACCAAACCACATTTTTTTTACACATTGTAATTAAATTAATGCACTATAAAAACCAAAAATAAATATTATTTACAGACTCAATTTAGCACAATTTTGTATTTGCTATTCAGGATAACCTTTTCCACAAACACTTCCATAGTAAATTTTCAGTTGGAGTGAGTTGTCCTGCGGGGTTTTTTGTAAAGTGGATTCGACCTCAAACAGTTCCCTGACCGTTTCATAGAGACTAGGTTATCAGTGGCTCTGTCCACCCCTAGCGTAGATGTTACACAACAGGGGCGATAAGGGAAGCTCGACACTGTCGCACAACGTTAAGCCTGGAATTTTGAAGGTAAGCCAAACAGTAAAATAGTACCCGTAAACCAAAAGCCTATCTACAAAGTTATATTCAACAAAAGAAGTCTAAGGGTTATTGAGTATTCTATCGATTATTAAAAATGTTATATATTTCATCGTAGGTTCTGATTTACCATCAATATCGGAATTTTTATTTTTAGTTCGAATAGACAGGTTCAAATCTTCAATGAATATTTTCATTATTATATATTTGAATCTAAAAAATCTAAATCTAAGCTGCAAAGATATGTATCATTTGAGATTCATATTAAATGCATTCCCACAAGCAAACACGCATAATTTTGCGCTTAGACATGCCGCATGTGGACCTACAATATAAAAACCCCAATCTCAAATGAACATAAGCCCTGCAACTCTTGCTGACCTTCCCTGAAGCAGGGGTGACATTGGCAAAGTGAACATTTTTTTACAGTATGGGTGGTCAGCCGCATACCAACCTATCAGTCTAGGAATACAAGCAATTAATACATTCAAATATAAATAAATTATTGATTAATAGTTATCCAATTACATATTTTTTTTATTTATTTATTTATTTATTTATAAATTCACGACACTTAGTGCCTTTTACAAACCATACTAAAAATAGTGTTATAAATACAAGAGTAAGTAAAAAGTATAAAATGAAACAACAAATATATCAGAACTACAATTGAAAACTATCCGGGATAAAAAGTAACATAAAACAAAATAATGATTACATAAGTAGGTATTAATACTTTAAAAAAAAAAATAGAGAGATGAGATAAAAAAACAAGAGAAAAGACAGTTTATGAATGTATAAATAGTAAGCAGAAATTAGAAGTAAGTAGCTGAATATAAAACCACAATTAAAAATAGATTGAAAAAAATTATAAATACCTATATATGAAAGTAAAATGAAACAAATAAACACAATAAAAAAAACTATATAAAAATAAGAATAACAATCAAAGTTACTATTTAGAGAAAAAATATAAATCAAAAATCAAAAGAAATATACAAGCAACAGAAATAAAAACATTATTCATCCAAAAAGTACCTCAACAGACCAGCTCTATACCTATCAAAGTTATTGTTGGGTGGGTCAAAGTCTAGTGTACAGGTATTACCACTACGTTGAAGGCGATTTATGCAACTGTTATATTGTGCATTTGTATTGGAAGCTACAGGGCGATAAGGAATAATGTGTCGTGATCCTTGACGAGGGATTAAAAAATTTAACTCGCCCAGCAACGACGGACAGTCTATAAGTCCATTTTTTATTTTATAAAGGGTCAACAAGTCAATGATTTTGCGTCTTTCCAGTAAATTATTTAATTTAAGAAAAGAGTTCAAAAGGATGGGATCAAAATTAGAAATAGGAATTTTAAGCTTATAATTTATAATTTTCAAGAATTTAATGTGAACTCTTTCAATACTATCTATATGAACCGTATAATGAGGAGACCAGACGGGTGAACAGTATTCCAGACAACTACGGACTAGTGACGTGTATAACAATTTTATTGTATTGGTATCACGAAAATCCTTAGCAATGCGGAACACAAAACCAAGCATTTTCAAACCTTTAGCACATACATTGGTTATATGTGGAACAAATGATAGTTTTTGGTCAAATATCACTCCCAAATCTGAGACTTCAGTCACTGTTCCTAGACTTAAGTTGTTAATAGAGTAAATAAAATGGATGGGGTTTTTTATTTTAAAAAAACTCATCACATGGCATTTCGATACATTGAGAAATAAGCGGTTAAAATTACACCAATCTGCCAGTCTATCCAGGTTACTTTGAAGACCTTGGCAATCCTCTACGCAATCCACAACATTAAAAATCTTCAAGTCGTCGGCAAATAAAAGGACTTGACATTCATAAAAGACATTAATGATGTCATTAATAAAAAGTAAAAACAGCAACGGGCCCAAATGAGAACCCTGCGGGACTCCGCTTGGTTGGGTAAATGGTTCTGATTCAGTCTCATCAATTTTAACAACTAGGTAACGATCCTTAAGATAACTACCCATCCAGGTCAAAAAACTGCCCGAGATTCCCATGGCTTGAAGCTTTATGAGCAAAATGTTGTGCGAAATTCTATCGAATGCCTTAGAAAAATCGGTATATATAACGTCGACTTGTTTACGTTTACTAAGGGCATTTGAGATAAAATTTTCGTAAACCATGAGGTTGGTGGCCGTTGACCGATTAGGCAAAAAGCCATGTTGATGGACCGTCAAAGATCTAGTAATAACGAAACCAATCTTAGACAAAACAAGTTTTTCCAAAAGTTTAGGAATGGCCGACAATAAATTGATGGGTCTGTAATTTGTGACATCATTTTTATCTCCACTCTTAAATATTGGAGTGATGTAAGATTTTTTCCAAATTAGTGGGAAACACCCAGAAGATAAAGACAGGTTAAAAATAATACATAAAGGTTGTGACAAATTAGCTACACAATTCTTTAAAAAAATGGTCGGTACTTTATCAGGGCCAGGATTGGTTAAGGGTTTCATTAAATTGATTCCAGACGCAACATCAGACATATTATGTTGAACCAGGGTTAAAGTTATGGCCAATGAACCCACGCGGGAATCGAACCAGCGCGCAGCGTCAGTCTATTCCAAATACGCTAGAAAGATCGGCCTCTTGACCCCTCGGCCATAGCACTGACTAAATAATATGTAAATTACGAAATTTTCCAATATAAATTAAAATGTAAGATAAATATTTTGTAAATTCTCACAAATAAAAACGTGTTAGTTCACGCACAAATCCGACATGACTGTGTTGGAAGTCCGGTTGATAGTTCAGTTGGTAGAAAGCTTGTGTACAAAGCCAGAGGGCTACAATTATATCCCTATCAAGGGTGCCAAAAGTGATTCCACTTTGTCTTCTGTATTTTAAAGAACTGGAAAGGTTTATTAAGCTTTCACAAGAAATGAGAACCTACCTCCCGGAGAAGAAGAATCCTTTTAACAACAGAGGTGGTTGCCGTAAGGCTGGCCTTCTTAACAGAGAATAAAATAGGTTCCACTCGCAACATGTGACTCCATCAGGTAAAGAAGTTGGACTATATATGCAGCTTAGAAACTTGATCATTGTTAAAAAATATATGACAGGTGTATATTAAAAAGAAAATAGCATCAAATATAAAGCTGTAATTAAAATTACAAATTAAAAGTATTAAAAAATATTTTTCTTGTTACTTTTTACGATAGGTTTAATAAAAGCGTATAAATCTGGAATAAACACACCATCCACACGCATTTAGTAGCACAATAAGTATAGGTTAGTAGTCAGATTACAACGGGCTTTGCAGGGCCTGTTTTGTGGGCGGTCAAGGGCCTACTAATCCCGCAGACCCATTGTCCCGGGCTCGAGTCCCGGCTCGTCCCTTGTTATCACATATCTTAGTGGTTGGTGATAAACGCGCTGTGGCAAATACGACGCACTAAGTTACTAAGTTACTGTCTCCGTGTGTGCGATGCTACGTTTATATAACATGAAACTGCATAATATAACATGATACAAGTTTACAATTTTGTTGCAATACTAAACAACTTTTAATCCAGCGTAGTCACGCGCGGGATGCAATACGTGACCAGTCAAATAAAAATTTACAAATAACGTTAAACATAATATTCTTAATAATAAATATTATGATTTAATTGGTGAGCGCTGTTTTTGTGTGAATCACACTTCAAGAGTCCTCTGCGAGCTTGGTCGTCACTATAGAAAACGGCAATTCTTAAGCAAGACTCAGTTGTAGTAAGGCTGGATGGACATTTGATGACCGGTCTTTGGTAAAGGTTTTATGAAGTTTTCAAACTAGCGAAAAGCATTTTTGTTAACATAAATGGTGCAGTTTTTGTGCTCCGCTAGGATTCGAACCCACAACCTTCCATTCACGAGTCATAAGTGTTACCACTGGACGACGGACCGTTTCAAATTGCATATATGTAAGCATAATATTCATTTTATCTTTCAGCTAGAGCTACGGTCGTTTTCAATATTTTTAAATTACAATTAATTTCATTGTTAAATAACCTTTAAGACGAATCATTATGGAAGTACTTCAAAGAACTTCTTTGAGAAGAAGTTCAACCTTCTCAGAACCAAAAAATCTTTATTAATAAAAATGTAACGACTCCGTAATCCATATATATGCCAGACTAAACGGCTCAACAGATTTAAACGAAATTAACAGAAACCTTGTAAATTACTTTCAAAAAATATTTTTCTATTATTTTTTTTAACCCTCCCCCGTTACCTATTTAAATAACTGGAATAAACATTTTTTAATGTAAAATACGCCGGGTAGTTCTAGATTCATAGGAAATGTATAAAATATTGCAGAGGACGTAGTACAAAACAATCACAGAATACTCGTATCTGCCTTCAGTTTTTGAAAAATTCGACATTCCGTGCATTTTAAAATGAATAATAAACGGATAACAGCCGTGATTGAAATCTGAAATCATGAAAATATATTTTCTTTTACAGAACGTATTATAGTACAAAACAATACAAAAAATAGCGTTCAATCCGCATGATTTAATTTGCGAATTTGGCTTGTGCGCTTTGTGGAGCGTCATCCATTTCAGCTTAATAGCATTTGTCGGTGCAGTCTGACGATGTTGGTAGTTTACGTGCCAGGATATATCTGTCACAGACAAGCCGTCCATAGACAGCTCAGCCATGGACAAATCGGTCACACGACATTTTGTCCACACGACTTTTCGGCCTTAGACAACCCGGTCACAGATAACTGGTTCACAGATATATCGATCACATACAATTCAGTTTGTCTACACAACTTTTTGGTCAACGAAATTTTGGTCACATATAATGAAGACAGCAGCAGGCACCTCGGTGGTTGGATCGTTGCGGGCAGCGCAGTCAATAAATAACAGGATAAGAGTGGTTGCTTCCATACGAGTCACAACCCTCAGCAATGAGTAACAGTATTGAGAAGAACAATAACATGTTATGGCCCATAGACAATTTCATCTTAGGCATGAGAAAGAAAAAATTACAATTAATAAAAACTACAGTAATTACAAAGGTTTTTCGGAAGGAAAGTTTTCGGTGATGGTGCTGTGCTCTCTGTGGACCTTTATTGTATGCGACAAAAATGACAGTGACCAAAAAGTCGTATAGATAAATTATCGTATAACCAATTAGTAAATGGATGAGCTGACTTTGGACGAGTCTTTGACCAATTTGTTGTGACACGCAGTAGTGTACGTGCCGCGATATGATTGTCCACTAGATTCGTAACTTGACTTACTCAAACATTGCGTTTAACCAAAAATGTAAAGTAATTCAAACGGTTACTAGAAGCGCTATTTAGTTTTCATACATATTGGTGAACGTTGTGGTTAATTTTTATATTCGAGGTACTGTCCATTGGATGCAAAACTTACGTGTAAACTCAACCATACCGTTTAATCAAAAATGTAAGGAAGCTAAAACGATTACAAGAGGTGTTTTATAAATTTGCAGGCATATTTTGGTAAGCCTTATGATTGAGTTTTAACGACGAGTGTTATACTAACGGTTCTGTCTGCTGGACGCAAAACTAAATTCGAATCAATCAAAGGCAGGGCTGGCAGTAACATCAGCCTATAAGCTGAAACTGGGAACGTGAGTTGTCAGGATAATGCGGATTACTGCGCCCCTGATTATATACTATGATCCAACTATTACCGCTTATAAATTTTGTATCCCTGTATCTCCTTTATTCACCATTTGATTCAATGATGAGTACCTACTTGTAAAAATAAAAAGGGTTCCACTCGCCACATGCAAAACCCTTAGAAACATGTCAATAACGCGGCAAGAAGTTACACTATATGTGTAACTAATTTGCGGTCTACATGGTCCTTTCAGAATCATCTCCTCTTTAGCAAGACCATCTTACGATATCCTCAATTTCACACATGCTTTTGAACTTTACTTAAAATGATTTAATCACAAAATCTCCTATTAACTCCTATTTACTTGTTAAGTTATTTCAGAGCTATATAGTTATGATTCATCGTTGCACACGCCTTGTTTAGTGTTTACTTCAAACAAAGGCAAGCGTTGTAAGACACTGCACAGTTCCTGTTAAGCCCCGGCTCATCCCGGTTGCAAGTCTTGACTCAGCCGCTCATCGCATGCACCGGAATATTATAATATGTCTCGGGCATCAAGTAATTAAAATTAAACTAAGTTGTGAAGCTCACACTTGGCGCTATCTGGTTACAACAGGACTGCGAGTGAACTTTTAAGACAATGCGTTTAGTATTTGCTCAAATGCAATGTGATGAATACCTACCATGAGAATGCTTTTAGGAAATTTTGTTTACATAAAGTTATAAGCCAGGATTTAATTATTATTATTACAGGATAATTTATGTATAGTACCTACATATCGACGCGACGGTTAAAAATAAGTAGTGACATAATTTAATTGTTCAGAAGAGCAGTTAATGTTTGAGAATGCAGAAAAACGGTAAAACTTTTTTAAATTTTTTTATCATATCGTTAAAATCAAAGTAATTCTAAAATTTAAAAAAATAAAGGCATTCGTTGGCATTCCTATTAATGTGGTTTTACGATTTTGTTATGTCACAAGCGTCTTTAGGACAAAAAAGTCCAAAATCTTGTCGGTTACACCAAAATCATACTTCGAAAACGCAGTTGTTTGCTTGGGCATAAATAACAAAAAAAAATATCATCGTAGAGCTATGGGAATTAGCGCATTAGAAAGAGCGGAAAAATTTAAGTAGGAAAGCATTTATAACTCATTTTTGACCAAAATGACTCCTTTTAAGCGTCTACATAATAAGAGGGCGCCGTTTTTGTGTGTGTCACACCTCAAAGGCCTTCTCTGATCACGGATAAGACTTATTGAAAAGATAAGTTTTTAGTGCTCCCCGACATACACCCATAGACTCAGGCTTTCTCACTCGGGGTGGCAGTCTGTTCCACTCCACCGGACCCTCAATCTGGAAGGCTCAGTCTCCAAAGTTCGTGCGTGTCTGACGGCGTGGCTGAACCAAATCGATAACACCATTACCCGCAGATCTGAGTGTCTGCCTCCTCACACCCATCTCTACAGGCGAAATCATGTCAGTCAGATTTGATGGAGCCACACCATTGGTGGCTTTGTACGCCATCAGGCAAAAACGGTAGACCACCCTCTCCGGGAAGTGAAGCCAATGCAGTTTCTTTGGAAGCGGAGTCATGTGAGCAAACTTGGGCATCCCAAAGATGAATTCAATTTTTTTTTATTTTTAATCCTGTGCGGGAGACTCCCTAGTTTTCAGATAACGGGGTCTATGACACTAAGTGTAGTGCCGCAAAGGTGTTAACGAGCTTGATCGTCACTACAAAGCGCAAATTCTCAAGCAAGACCCAGTTGCTGTAAGGCTGGATGGACCTTTAGTAGTGACCGGTCTTTGGTACAGGTTTATGAATTATATTTTGAATTGTTTGTGTATTAACATGATTTTTTTTTTTTTTTTTTAACATGGTTTATGAATTTTTCACTCAGCGAAGAGCATATTTTAAAACATGAATGGTATGTTTTTTGTGCTTAGCCAGAATTTGAACCCACAACCTTCCATTTACGAGTCAGAAATGTTAACCACTAAACATCTAACAAATGAACCATCATGACTTTTCTTTTTAATATTCTAAAAAAACCTTCTTTTTGTTTATGATTTTCCGTTTTGGTGCAAAATAAAATACTGGCAAGGTTTACTCATCCTTCATAAGAAAAGAGAATCAGTCCCATAGGGAGCTGGAAAACCCCACTTAAACTGAAAATGGTCGACGTAATTTCGGCTCCGTAACCCGTAAATATAAATAGGTTCCAATCGCCACATATGCCCCCTTGTGATATAAGATAGCTTAGCAAGGAGTTACACTATACGTGTATCTTAAAAGAGATTTTTTTAAGTTGCGTTTATTTATATATTTTTTTTGTTTTATTCAATCCACCAACCTATTTTGCCTCCTCATGCGAAAGCAGAAGCTTGTGTGCATGCAACGGCATCTGTTGAACCAGGGTCGAAGTAATGGTCAAGTGGGCTAGACGCAAGATTCGAACCAAAGTTATCCGGTTCCAAATACGCTAGTTGAACAATGAACATGCGCCTCCACCCCTGGGCCATAACACCTCGTAGTAATAGATTTAGAAAATCATTAATATATGTTCGTAAATTTACCGTGTACACTGAATGAAATAATTTAACTTTTACATCTTATTCGTAAATACCCATTAAATATATTTAATTAGATCAATACATTTATCATTGCACGCCTCTTCTAACAATGGCGTCGCCTGGCTGGGGTAATCAACCCAGGGCGTCCAACATTTTGGGATTTCAGTTAAAATAATCAATCACTTAGAGCTTTCGCTAGCGTCCAGTGTTGGGAGAGCTTTCGAAGTTGGCTGCGTCAAAAGTCCACTGGAGCTTTCAATACATAGGTTATGCTACTTTGCCCCTTACTCAAACTAAGAACTCTCCAAAATATAAATGGAAACTAATGCAGCATCTCTTGTGAGCGTTTTATTTTCTGTGAATTTCCGCTTAAACGATACGTTTGAGTTTTGACGTGTGCTTTAAACTTTGAGGACTGGGTGGTACTTGTCTGCAAACAACAGACACAGGATGTTTGTTAACTTGCCAGTGTTAAAATGTATTTTCCTGTTTGACGTATAGCAAGTATGTTATATAAAATCACATACAAACAACTAAACAAGTATTGATATAAATATTTAAAAAATATATATTTAATAAAGTGAATTAAAACCATGTTTTACCATTTCTATTTTTAAATATTTATAAAAATGGACTTTCACTGTGTTAACAGATCAACACTAAAAAAAATAAGTATTAATATGTTTTGTTGTTATATTTTTCAATTTATTTTGACCCCTTGAATCCTTTGTAGGAACCCCTTGACTTGTAGGTTGGTACGAGGCTGACTACTCATACTTTAAAAAATGCTCACTTTGCTAATGACAACCTTTTGTGAGGAAAACTTAAAAGGGTTAATGCTTATTTGAGGTTTGGATTTTAATTTGAAAGTACTCATGCAGCATTTACAAGCGTGAACTTCCACGTGCTTGTTGGTGGGAATGCGTTTTATATGAATTTTGAATGTCAAGATATCTTTGCAACTTATATTATAGACTATTATAGTGTTTATTGCTATCAATATATTTAATTCATCATGAGGTATAAATGATCGAAAAACTGAACGCATGTTGCTTTTGTACTCTTGTCGTTTTTCCCCTTAATTAAGACAGAGATATATTTATGATTTCCCTGAAGTCCCATCGCTACCAATTTATTTGTTAATATCTATGATTTGTTGATTTGTTGAAGAATATGTTTTCTTGGCATCCAAGAGGTTCCTTTTTCTATAGTAACAACTGAAGGCTGTTGTGATTGTAGCATTTAGTATTTACAACGACAACAAAAAGCTCGTAGGTATATCTATCTAAAATTGTAAAAGCCTATTCGAGCATAAATATTATAAATACATTTAACTCCCATAGCTCTACGATGATTTTGTTGTTGTTTATGCCCATGCAAACCACTGCGTTTTCGAAGTATGGTTTTGGTGTATCCGACAAGATTTGCGCCTTTTTTGTCCTTAAGGCGCTTGTGACATAAAAAAAAACGTAAAAAATCGTAAAACCATATTAATAGGAATGCCAATATTTTCATTTTTTTTTTTTTTTTTGGAGCCATTTTGATTTTAACGATATGATAAAAAAATTAAAAAATTATGCCACTTTTCTGAAATCTCAAACTTTAAACTGCTCTCATGAACAATTTCGTTTTTGTCGCTTATGCCCTGTTTCCTTTTAACCGTCGATATTTATCTTGACTGAAGATGATCGAGAGATCTAAAACGTTCGAGTATACTAATTAAAATAAAATTAATAAATCAAGCGAAAATAAAACAGTGCTTAATTATAATGGTTTTGGTTCTATTAAATTTAGTAGAGCTCATAATTGACGATCATAAAAGACGCTGATGTGGTCCGCTCAATAAAGGTCAACAGACTGCATTCGCTGGGGCACATTCAGCGAATGGACCATCGGAGCCTGGAGAAGACGATTGTGATGACGAACCCGGAGGGACGCCGGACAGTGGAAAGACCACGTTCAAGATGGCTGGATGGAGTGGTGGCGGATTGCCGTGCAGTGGGAATGTGGGACTGGAGGAGGAAGACGTTGGATAGACAGCGCTGGCAGCGGTTGCTGAGGGAGGTCAAGACCCACCCCGGGTTGTCGTGCCAATGATGATGATGAGAGATCATAATTGATTAGTTCAGCAGTTTGTAGAATTACACACACACATCTCGTGTTCACATTTCTTTGCTTATTTGTCATTGGTTTTAATAACCCCATAAATCTCCCAGCTGCAGGGACGGTATTAGATTTTAGGTGCTTGTTTTCGGGCCATTTTGTGCACCCAGCGCCAGAGCTGCGCGGGCTCGTAAGCTCTACACGCTCCATTAGGCTATCGATCCATTGCGATGCCAGAGATTCGCTCCAAGCCCACTATGTAGATATGATTATGGGAAAGAGATTCGGGTTTGGTTGTGACAGCCCAATGAAAGTCGTGATGATAAATTTATCACGCAGTTTGAAATGGCAATGAAATTTTGAATTATATTACCTTTTCAAATACTTTTTCTTTAAATTCAGTTTTTGTCAAAAAAAGGTACGAAAATACACGTTTAAAAACCAATATCTAATCACTCTGCCACACAAGGAGGTCCCAGAGTTCAATCTTCGGAGAGAACTGTGGACAACTTTAAATAAGGTCCGCACAGAGCAAGGCCCTTGTAACTCCTTTCCCCCAAAAAAATGGTTAACTTTGTCAATGCCACCCCTGTTTAGGGAAGGTCAGCAAGATTTGTAAATTTGAGATAGGGTTTTTATGTTGTGAGTCCACATACGGCATGTATAAGCGTGAACACTTATACGTGCGATAAATTTTGTAGGGTTTGTGTATTCACACAGTGAAAATTCATTTTATTTAAAATAAAATTATTTTTTTCTTAAACGTAGTTTAATTTTCACAAGAATATTTTATATTATTGTGAATTTAATTCGTGCATTTAATAGAATTGTTACTTTAATGTATATTTGCAACTTAGATTAAATATTAAAGATCAACTCCTCTTTTAAACATTTTTAACAATGAACGTTCTAGCTCTACTTAGAATTTTGTGATACCATGCATTATATGTGCATATATAAACCTCTTTATTTCTCTGAATTTTCGTTATGTATAAGGTAGTAATGCCACCCCTATTTCAGAGAAGGTCGGCAAAAGTTGTGGGGCTTATGTTCATTTGAGATTTGGATTTTATTTGTAAATACACATTCAGCATTTGTAAGCGCGAACTACACTTGTTGGTTTGTGGGCATACATCTGAGAGTTTTAAATGAATATACCCTTGCAACTTAGATTATAGATTATATATATTATAGAATCAATTGCCTCAGCCACCCCATATCACCGACTCGTCAGCAAGCGAATCTGAATCGGGGACAGACCGGTGACGAACGTAGCAATAAATATGGTCCAAAGTGTCCAAAGAGTGTAAAGCCACCATTAATAGAGCTAAACTTGATCACGACTTCAGAATAAGCCAAAAACTTTCCGCCTGTCCCAGCGGAAATCGATCTTTCTGGTCTTTGTCTGCTCTGATTAGTCGTAACTTTTGCGCTTCGTCTTTTCCTCCTCTAACTAAGCCTGATGGCACATTAGCCCACTCCGGTCCGGACAAAGCTAATCTTCTGTGTACTTTGTTTGCCAATAATTCCACACTTCACGATAATGGCAAATCACCTATATCAATTCCCCATAGCGGCTCCTTTATGGAGATGCCCAAAATAACACACACAGATGTGCTCACTGCTCTAAAAGGGTTAGATACACGCAAATCCAGCGGCCCTGATGGTATTCCAGCCTTAGTATTAAGAAACTGCGCAAATGAACTAGCTCCTCCCCTTTATAAACTCTACAAACTGTCCCTTGGATGCGGTACCGTGCCCTCTAACTGGAAGGTTGCAACCGTTCATCCCATCCCCAAGAAGGGAATTCGCTCTGACCCTGCCAATTATCGTCCAATCGCAATCACTTCCTTACTTTCAAAAGTCATGGAAAGAATCATAAACGATAAGCTTATGGAATATCTGGAAACCCATAAACTGCTTAGCGACCACCAATACGGTTTTCGCCGTAACCGCTCCAGCGGTGACCTTCTCACTTATGTCACACACGTCTGGGGCCAACGCCTTGATCTTATGGGTGAAACACAGGCTGTTGCTCTTGATATTTCCAAAGCTTTTGATAGAGTTTGGCACTCCAGCCTCCTTAACAAATTGTCATCATTTGGACTTCCCCTCCTCCTCATAGAATGGATTTCCAGCTTTCTTAAAGACAGATCTATCCAAACAGTCATCGATGGTAGTAAATCAGCTCTGCTACCAATCAATTCCGGTGTCCCCCAAGGATCTGTCTTGTCTCCGACACTTTTTCTTATGCACATCAATGATTTACTATCCTGTGCTCCTATCCACTGCTATGCCGATGACAGTACAATTCATGACGGTTTCTCTTTTACAAAGCCCCCAAATAGTTCAACGATATCTATTGCTCGTGAATCATTAGCTTCAAAGATCAATACAGATCTCAGGGCTGTCAGCCGTTGGGGCACTGACAACCTTGTAGAGTTCAACATCAAAAAGACTCAAGCATGTCTGATATCCTTAAAGAGGATTCCAAACAACTATCTCCCAACTTTCGACAATGTCTCCCTCTCTAACCATGAACACTTAAATCTTCTTGGTGTTTCTCTGTCATCAGAGTTAAAATACCATGATGCTATTGAGTCTCGCACAACTTCCGCTTTCCGGCGACTCGGCATATTATACAGAGCCCGTAGGTTTTTTACTTCAGCCCAATTATTGACTCTGTATAAATCCCAAATCCGCCCCATTATCGAATATGGCAGCCATCTCTGGTGTGGTATGTCCAAGAAGTTGAGTGACCAACTTGATTCTGTGCAAAGGAGGGCAGTGAGGTTGATCAGTGATCCTTCTCTGACATCCGATCTGCAGCCGCTCCAGCACAGAAGAAAGGTTGGAATGCTCAGTCTTTTTTATCGATATTACCACGGAGCTTGTTCTAATGAGCTCCATTCATTAATCCCTCCCCCTCTCATTTCAGAAAGGGAAACTCGTAGTACGACTCTCATTCATCCCTTTGCAGTCGATCTCAAAACTATGAGAACTTGGCGTTTTCATGACTCATTCCTTTGCCAAACTGCCCGTTTATGGAATGGTCTACCAGTATCTGTGTTCCCTTCCCAATTTAATCCGGTTTTATTCAAAACCAACATCAATCACCACTTCCTTGCAGCGCCTCACGACAGAACCAAGAACTCAAGCAACACCTCTGCGGCACCCTTCCAGGGTGACATAGACCCCCAAGACTCTCAAGAATTGGGGAGCCTCCCGCACAGGATTCCTTAAAAAAAAAAAAAAAAAAAAAAATATGCTAGTGGTAAAATACCGGATGGCTGAAAAGCGAAGGATTTAGCGGGAGCCGCGCAAACGTTTATAGAGAGGGCGGCAGTGCCTTTGTAAATGTACGATACGACCGCTCCTGGTAAAAGCAAAAGCTCACAAATTTACTTTACTTTGGGTAAAGAGTTGAAAAATGTTCGGTTGACTCGATACTACGTGACGTGGTCAAAATAATGATTTTAAATTTAAAACTGAGATTTATTCAGTTGAAAATATTTTGAAAGCTGAAAATCCGGTCGTCGCTCAGTTGGTAGAGTGCTTACATTCCGTGCCGAGAGCTCGGGTTTGAATCCCACCGAGGGTGTCAAAATTGATTTCCCGTTTCGGTGTTTATTTCAAAAACCCAAAGTAAGACACCGGCAAGGTGTCTTAGCCTTAAAAGAAATGTGTACCAGCCTCCTCAAGAGCTAGGAAACTCCCCTTTCAACTGAAATGGTTGGCTTACGGCCGGCCCCCTTTCCTGTAAAAATAAAAAGCTTCCACTCGCCACATGCGAATTTAGGGATAACGCAGCAAGAAGTTTCACGACATGTGTAACTTAGTTGCGTTTGCGTTACATAGTCCAAAATGAGTAGCATTGGCGTCGACCATCTTAATAAGAAAATAACACACAAAAATAAGTCAGTTTTAATTAAATAGAACCCGCATTAAATCAATATGAACCAATGTCACAATCTAGGTGGTCAGCAAAGTACGAATTTAAATAAAAACCGATAACAATAATAGTTCTAACAAAATCGTTTTGATCCGTCGACTAGTTTCAGCCGCTTAAGCTATGATGAATATGCAAAGAGATGATCTTTGTTTGAATGTGAGTGTTGGCCCGACATCTAGGAATGTTCATAACACGAGCCCTAAGTGATTCATTATTATTTGTAGTGTTGACAAGGATCGGTATGCCGTGTGTAGGTGGGCCAACACAAGCCTTGGGACCACAGCCATAAGGGCGTGAGTTATATAAGCCTTGCTGGGTGAATGTTCTGGAAATAGGGCTTCCATCTGTCCGATACAAAGGAACTTTCAACAATTTACATAGAACGTTCTGAAAAAAAAGATGGGATGGGGCAGACAAATATTTTGTCATCTGAATTTGTGCTGGGTCCATTGTAGCGGATAGCATAGAATGAAACTCTGTTTTGGACTGTTTTATTCACTTCGGTTGTGAGCACCTCTGTTTTTAAGACGAAAAATAAAAATAGGCTGGTATAGGCTGACTACCCATACTATACTATAAAAAATGATTTAACATTGCTAATCTCACCTTTGTTTCAGGGGAGGTCGGCAAGAATTGTAGAGCTTTTGTTCATTTGAGATTGGGTTTTGATGTTGTAGAATGTAATCCATATGCGGCATGTTTAAGTGCGAACTTTTTTGTTTCTACTTGTGGGAATGAATGTTATATGATTTTTAATGTGAAATGTCTTTGCAACTGAAATTATAGATTAAAAGTACAAAGATATGAAAGTTTGTCACGATATTTTTACAAAACGTTACCATCTTGATTCAACGCATCAAATTACAAGGCTGAAAGGCTGAATAGATGTTAGTTTTTCTTTTTGTACATTTATTTATTGAGATGGACTTAGCCTTTCACTATTAAATATTTTTAATGAATTATAAATTAATTATTACCTAATGACATCTGTTGAATCAGGATGAAGTAATTATCGATAGAATATGACGCAGGCGGGGTTCGAACCAGCCAATAACGCAAATCCGAGCGCCGAAGCCTTATTCTCTCGACCATCCCAGCGACTGAGGGAGTCTCAATGGACTCTGTGACGGGTTTCTAGGAAAAAGGCAAACTTTTGTTATTTTTTGGTTGCGTAGAAAAAAAAAGATTTTCAAATATTGTGCTCATTCCATTGTCGCTATTGAAATAATCGTCATATTTTTTTTTATTTATTCTCAATAAACACGATGAAGACAAAAGAACTGCAGGTGTTTTGTTTACACATAGATATCCAGACTCTTCATATTCAGAAACAAGATGACCGTTATAAATGCTTGCACTTGTAGTAAATCATTAATTAAAAACATGTATTTTTTCTGCCACCATCTAAAAATGTCCCGACAAAATTCAATCCAAATATGGCAACCCTATCTGTGTGTAAAACTTTATGTTTCAACTCAACCACGTCGTTTTACCAAAAGCATTTTGTAACCTAAACGTTCACTTGAGGTGTTTTCTGAGTTTCCACACATTTTTTGTGGAGCACTATGGTTGAGTTTGAAT
Organism: Agapetus fuscipes; assembly: GCA_951799405.1. Classification (NCBI taxonomy): domain Eukaryota; kingdom Metazoa; phylum Arthropoda; class Insecta; order Trichoptera; family Glossosomatidae; genus Agapetus; species Agapetus fuscipes. The sequence continues at coordinate 6,203,360 of OX637337.1, read as the reverse complement.
GTAAGGTGGTATACTTGGCAAGTGGCTTGTAATGAAAAGCATTTCCCTCGTCATGCCGCTTCACTCACCACGCTCGTGTTGTTTAGCCGCTAGTTCAGCTGGCGTTGCTCACAAAACACGTGAACTAAAGACGGCGAATTAAAGCTTAGCCTTAAATAGGCTAGCAGGCGAAATAATAAACACACAACTTGAAGGTGTGTGTACATATGACGGTTAAAAGGAAGTACCTAGGGCATAAGCGACAAAAACTTAATTGTTTAGGAGAGCAGTTTAAAGTTTGAGACTGCAAAACAATGGCATAACTTTCTTATTTTTCATCATATCGTTAAATGCAAAACAGCTCCACAATTTATAAAATAAAGGCATTAATTCGTATTCCTATTAATGTGGTTGTACGATGTTTTATGTCACAAGCGCCTTTAGGACAAAAAAGGCCAAAATCTTGTCGGTTACACCAAAACCATACTTCAAAAACGCAGTTGTTTGCTTGAGCATAAACAACAACAAAAATCATCGTAGAGCTATGGGAGTTAGCGTATTAGAAAGAGCGGAAAATCTTATGTAGGATAGCATTCATAACTCATTTTTGGCCAAAACGTCGCTTATGTCCTACTGCCTTTTAACCGTCGATATGAAGGTAGTAACAAACTGTAGAACTTTCATTTCTTCAAATAAAAAATGCTTGATTTAAACTTTTAATGTTTTTTTAGTTAGACTCCAATTATATATTATTAGTAATGACATTATATGTTGTTAACGTTGTTAAAATTAGAAATGCCGACTTTCGTTACTCTAGCACTAAGCTACATATTTCGTGCAATGTTGTTTCCGCGGTTTTACCGAATGGGGTCCCATGTGGCGATTAGATCCTATTTACTTTTACAGGTAAGAGGGCAGGGCTTACGCCATACACTTCAGTTGAAGTGGAGGTTTCCCAGCTCTTTAGGTGGCTGGTTCTCATTTATTTTGAAGGAAAACAAAATCACGTAAAGTGTATTACTCTACGTGATTTTGTTGTGAGTTTGAAAAATACACCGAAACGGGAAATCATTTCTGGCACCCTCGGTGGGGGTTGAACCCTTGCTCTCGGCATGGAATGCAAGCATTCTACCAACTGAGCCTAGTTTCAATATAAATATAAAATGGAAAAAATACCCTGTCTTTGTTTAATGCCCGTAAAATTGTTGCTTTTTTCTCTTCGTTCAAAGGTTCTTCGTGTCGAAATAATGTGTAAAGATACAATTATGTTTGGAAAAAGTGTCGCCCGGGGGGGAGAACCGACGCGAAAGGGCCCTTCGGGTGGTTCTTAACACAAACTTTAGGGCATAACTAAAAAAATTGCGCGCGTTCTCGCAATGAGACGTTAAATTTTTATAAGAGAACATTTTTACGACCCGTTGACAGGATAGCGCTTAACGTATCTTGATTGGAGACTGAAAGAATCATATCATTTGAGGAAAAACAAACAAAAAAACTTATGGTGAAAAACAATTTTGCTTTTCCATATCATTTCAAAAATTTTGGTACTGGTTGCTTATTAGCAACCAGTACCAAAATTTTTATTTATTATATTATTATAATAACATTAGGATGATTTATTTAGTCAGCGCTGTTTTTGTTTGAATCACACCTCAAGAGCACTCTGCGAGCTTTGTCGTTGCTGTAGAAAGCGCCAATTCGCTCCCCCAGTTCTTGTTTGCCGTATGGACCAATTCTGTCAAATATGACTTTTTAATGCAGTTATCTTAAGAATCAAATTCTACACAATCTGAGCTAAGAAAAAACGTAAAACTCGATAATGAGAGAGTTGTTTTAAACAATTTTTAAATCAATTTCCTGTTTTCATAAGACACATTGGTCCAGTACAAATGCAAACATTGCACATGGAAAATTAGCTTAATGTCTTTACGGCAAACAAGAACTAAGGCAGCGAATTCTCAATCAAGACTCAATTGTTGTAAGGCTGGATGGGCCTTTAACGGACGGTCTTTGTTTATGAATATTTCAACACAGCGAAGAGAAAATTTGAAAACATAAATGGTAAATTTTTGTGCTCTGCCGGTATCGAACCCACAACCTTCCATTTACGAGTCCGTGGTACCACTGGACCACGCACCGGTCGGACCTAAGTATTTTATTGTTGTCCCCAGACTTACAGGTAGTTATGAAACTTACCACACGTGCTGTACAAAATGGTTCACTTTACCACTGTCACTCCTGTTTCAATAAAGTTTGACAAGACGTCACCTTAGAGCTAGTTTGTCTTATGGCCATCAGAGGTAAACAATGTTTTCACCTCACTACAATACAAAAATCGCTGCCTTAGTTCTTGTTTGCCGTACAGACCATAAGCTAATTTTACATGAGCAATCGTTGCATGTGTACTGGACCAATGCGTTTTATGAAAACAGGAAATTGATTTAAAAAATATTTTAAACAACTCTCACATTATCGAGTTTTACGATTTTTCTTAGCTCAGATTGTGTAGAATTTGATTCATAAGACAACTGCATTAAAAAGTCATATTTGACAAAATTGGTCTATACGGCAAACAAGAACTGGGGGAGCGAAATGCCAAGAATTAAAGAAACATGTCACGAAATTAAAAGAAAGTAAAGTTTAAATTGAACATTTTTTTAGGAATGAGGATCTCTGACGATGCATCATTTTTGGGTCTATGATGAGATCCCTTGATGTGCCGGAATTTAATTTCTCTCGCCGAGGTTAAGTTAAAACAGATGGTCGGTGCGGCTCTAAGCCAGTAATTAATTTGTACATATTTGCACGTGGGGAGGGAGCTACTCGTACAATAACTGCGGTTCCAGCTAAATGCGCCGGCAACTAAATTCTGCTTGCGCCGCCCAAGCAAATCCTGATACCCAACATTACATGGGTTCATTACGATCCCATGAACAATTTGTGTGGCAGTTAGTATTGAAAATATTCCATGAAAATTGTGCTGATGTTTTATATATCCAAGGTACCTACTTGGGAGCAAAATTAACAAGAACCTTTTCAACGATCAAAAAAAATAAGCCAGGAAGTTTGAATACATTTTTAAGGAGCTAGAAAAAAACTTTGGGGAAGTTGTGTATCAAATATGACCAACTAGGTACGCTACTCGCAACTTAAGAAGTTACACATATACTGTAACTTCTTGCCGCTTTATTCCCGAAGGGTCTCGCATGTGACGAGTGGACTTCTTTATTTTTACAGTTCAGGGTTTCGGCCTTAAGCTATCCACTTAAGTTGAAGTGAAGGTTTCCCAGCTTCCTTCATGATTAACAACGTATCCTTAAATCCTGTAGTTTCAAAATTTGTAATGAGTAATTCTATATAGTGAGTTTACTTACTATGATAAGTACACCCAATAAAATATCTTATCCACGATGTCTCAAATCAGTGAATCGGCGCTTATTCAGTTTTACCTTTAAGGTGGCGAAATTGTCTTGGTAGGATTAGAATACACTAATAATATCCCGTTTTGATTTGAATAAACAAGAAAAACGTTTTAAAAAAACACGTTCAAATCCTTATATCTTAAACAATCCGTTTTTGTTTGTTTCACAACGAAAATCATAGAATGGTATCGATTGTTTTTTAAAAGGTGTTATTTGGTGACATTATTATATTGATAAAGTGCAAAAAAAACAGATTTACTCAGCTTTTCGTATACAAAACATGATAATCAGTGGAAAAAAACTGAAAATACATTTTAAAAAACCATTGATGATAAACAAAAGAAGAACATGAGGAAATAAAAGAGTTTCACATGCAAACAGCATAATGTAAGTTTATTCTTTTTTTATGAAAAATAAATACTAGAATTTTAAAATGCATTTCATTGAAGAATATTACATGAAATGAATACGCGTAATTTTAAAGGAGACAAAAAAAGAGACGCTGAAAAGTTCGTATTTCCTAGAAATTTCTGGCTTTTGAAATTGATATGTATCACCATGACAACCATAGTACTTACGAGTATTTCAAAGCAAAATATGAAGAACTTCAAACGAAATTTTTATAACACCGGGAAAGAAAAAAATGCAAGTGTCCTTTCATGCATCCTCGTCTGAATTCATTTTCTACTCTACTTTATATTCATGTTAAGTTTCACTCTATAAAGTAGGGGACACATACTAATAGTTAGTAGTGGCTGGAAAATTCAAATGATTTAAATTGCGAGCGCGGGGCTCGTATATTTCACATGAGCTGCAGTGAAGCCTTACTGGGGAAAAGTGTTCACACCAGGGCAGTAAAAAAGTACAAAAATACAGCTTTTTATGTATTGTACACCTTTAAATCTAAGAAAAGTGGTAATAACGGTGTTAAGGTTCTCCATTCTGGGTGTAAGTACGGACAACTAATTGGCCTTGAGACATTGGAAATTCATAAACATTTTTTTTTTCAATCTTTTAGTTTGGTTAATGTTTAGATTCCTGCTGTTATTACCTAATTGTACCTCTTTGTCGTAACTCATCCTTCTCATTTCCCTGTGATTTTTGTTTTTGTCATTTTTTTCAAAACTTATCTTAAAATTTATGAAGAGAAATAAATGCTCAGCTTGTGAAAATTTATCTAAAGAGTGTGTTTAAAATTAAATATACTTTCTCCTAAGAAAAGTTGATTAAAATAAGTAAATTGCTCTATGGTTGACAGTGCAAAATAAAAGAAATTGTAGTAAGCAACCCCTAACATTCATCTTATAGCAATTCAAGTTCTATATCCCGAATACAAAATATTGCGTATCCTTCCTTCGGTAGTGTAGCTAATTTATTCAATACAAAGAACGCAATTTATTCCAACCAGCCAATTGAAGCAAGCACTCTGAAAAAGCCCCACATAATAAGCGGCGAAACGTCAATCCCGGGGTAGAATTTGGAAGCACGTTTAAAATATCTATTCCAATGGACTTTGATTCAAGTCTTTTTAGAAAGTAGGGGAAAAAAAAAGGTATTATAGGAGTATTTTTTAAAACTGAATTAACTTTTGTTTTTTTTATTGAGATTTTTTTTAGGTGTAACGATACTGTAATTTTTCAGCATACAATTATTTGAACCTCAACACTGTCTCAGTTGGAATCAGTCAGTATGTGGATTGTGGAAATATAGTGCTAGAATGTTCCAAGACTGCTAGGGAAACACTAGTGGGGTGTGAAAATGTGCAGCAAATAAATGAAAGACTGCGTTGAGGAACAATAAAAATGTAGTTGTTTGAAATGTAGCCATTTGTATTGAGAATTTATATTGTAGCGTTTAAGGTCTATACTGCAACAGCGTGCACTCCGTAGAGGCAAATAAATCCTAAAAAATAAAAAAAAACATTCCATCGAACAAAATAAATATTAAACGCAAATAAGGAAGTATAGTGCAACCTCTTACCGCGTTGTCCTCGCAGGGGTGGCATGTGGTTGTGACCTTTTTAATATCGCAAGTAAAACGGCCGGCCTTACACCAACCACTTCCCTTAAAGTTAAGGCTTCCGAACTCCCAAGGAGGCTGCTGAGCGACTGAACTTTGTTTGAGTTGCTATTTTTTAAACCGACAGCAAACCTAAATTTAGGTTTTTGAAATAAGATTTACAAAAGCAAAGAAAAGTGCTCACTGAATACATACTTTTAATTTTTATTCTTGAAGAATAATCTGGTATAGATGATCAAAAAGTCTCTCTAGACCTTTATACTTCCAGGACTGTAAGGAATGATAAGTCTTTATAGCGCCGTTTCATGATGCAGTCACTTCAAGGGTGCAAACTATGCCAGAAATTTGCTTGTCTTTAGTGCATCTCAGAGCTCCCCATGGTTCTATATCTCCCTCACATGATAAGGCAGCTGGTTTTAGTCCAGAGAACCAGCAACTGCAAGCGCACGCTTTCCAAACAATGTCCTTTCTGGGTTTCCAATACGTGTTTTGGCTCTGGTTTTCGCCGAGCGTAGTTTGTAGTTTTAGGTTTTTTTAAAGAGGTTCGTGAATTGTTCCTTCTATCCGCAGCTCAAGAACATGGCAAATATCTGAAAGAAAGAACTAGCAGAGCATCGCAGTACCTTTAGAAAACGATAAGTAAATGTTTTTAAATATAATTAATTAATTAATTAAATAAATACACTGTTTAAATTCACTTTTATTATTTTATTTTAAATATGTCAAACGTTTTCGCCTAAAAAGGCATCCTCAGTTTTTAAATATATTTATTAATTAATTGCCTTTGTTAAAATATCCGTCTTAAAGGTCAGTTTCTGACGATCTTGGCTGTCTCAAAGCTTAGATTAGGGCATTCCAAAATATAACGCAAAATACCAAAAACACAATATTGGAAAAGACTTTTATCAAAGGATATTAAAATAACTAGTGTGACCGGTCCGTAGTCTAGTGGTTAGCGCTTTGGATTCGTTAATGGATGATCGAATCACGGAGGACCACAAAAAATATACCATTTATATTTTTAAAAATGCTGTTCGATGGATTGAAAAATTCATATACTTTTACCGAAAGCTGGTCACCAAAAGTCCATCTAGCCTTACAGCTACTGGGTCTGGCTTGAGAATTGGCGCTTTCTATAGCGATGGCCAAGCTTGCAGAGGGCTCTTGTGGTGTGATTCGCACAAAAACAGCACTCACCAAATAAATCATTCTGATATTTTTTTATTATTATAACGTCCTATTTTTTTTCCTTACAAGAAAAATTCTACTTTAAAAAAAGGAAATTTGTGCTTATTGGACCCACGAGGTTATTTTTGTCTTTTTTTATGTGGTATTTTTAAAATTTATTTTTCCAATGTTGAGATATAGAATAATGTCAATCTATTTTTACTTCGATGGAGAAAAAAATAGAATGTCTGAGCGCCGTGCTGATAATAGAAGATGATTACCTTGTCAAAGAATATTATTTCCGCCTTGATGTTACAGGGTTAGTTCAACCGTAAACTGCCCTTTGATTAAAACAGCATCATAGTTTCTTCAAAGGAAAACGTATTTAAATTATACTTCATCCCTTACAATAAACAGTAGTTTTTAATTTAGTTTGTACAAAAACCAACTACTTCATCAATTCTTACAAAATAGCCACACAGTTTTAGTTCACATTTTTTTTTTTAATGCTCAAATATGTTTTCCTTAAAAGGTATCTTCAGGAGCGTGATATATTGTGTCCAGTGTGGTCTTTAAGGTTGTAATACTCGTAATAACTGGCTTGAAATGATTTTTCTTATATATAAAGCTATCTAGGGTGTGAAATTATCGTTTCAAAAACAATTTTAGTGGCATCTTCAGGGTGATGGGTTTACTACGCGAGAAATTTATTTTTAAGCAATCCTGTGCGGGAGACTCCGAGACTCCCTTTATTTCAGAGACCGGAGAGTTTCATGACTTTTTTGTAGTGCCGTAAAGATGTTGGTGATGTGCCGGTGTATATTCTGATCTTTTGAAGCAGGCCAGTGAGCTGCGTAGTGTTTTGTTGTGTGTTGTATAGCCTTTATCGTGAGACACTGAAAAATGTGTGCAGAAACAGAAACGCGTGAGTTTGCACTGCATGTGCATTTACAAAATAAAGCGCACATCTGAAATGAAACAGGGTTGACATTATAAAAGTGAACTAATTTTAACAGTATGAGTAATCACTTTCATACTTATCCATAATTGAAAAAAAAACATACTTCTCACTGAATTATGAAACAAATAATAATAAGAAAAAAAAAACTATGAAATACAACCGACAATGATCTTTTTCAATTTAAAAGCGACTAATACGTTTGTATGAAACTGACTCCCATGCTGTAGGTAAACATTCAGTTCACTTTTGCGAATTCTACCCTGTTTCTGGGGAAAATGACAGGATTTGCAGGGCTTTTGTTCGCACGAGGTTTAGTTTATTTTATATGTACACATGCAGCATGTGGAAAGCGCGAACTTGCATGTGACTGCTTGTGGGCATGCGTTTAATATGAGCCTTAAATATTAACATTTTTTTTGCTGCTTAGATTAAAGGGTATGTCAGAGTCAATGTATTTTTTTTATTAAAAGAGATACAAAATATAGGAGGGAGCGTGCACGAGACGAGCGAATAAGAAAAACTGCTTGTTTACGATACTATTTCCTCCACTATCTCGTAAGGCGTCACATAATTTATGGAGAGAGTCCTATCTATGTGTGCTATCTCTACACCAAGTATAAAAGCTAACGTTAAAACTCAACCAAAATATCATGAACATTAAAAAAAGCGCCTCTAGTAAGCGTTAAAGTTATCATACATGTTTTGGTAAACGCTTTTGTGTAGTTAAAACGTCAGGATGTTGCTAGGAAGTCAAAAAGGTCATGGATGGACTTAATTATCTAATAGAATTGGCCCAAAGTCTTTGGTGTTATATTATGAAAACTAATAGAGCACCTCTAGTAAGGGTTTGAGCTTTCATCTTTTTTTGGTAAACACTATTCGCTGCCTTAGTTCTTGTTTATTGTATACGTCATTGAGAAAATTTAACATGAGCAATGTTTGCATGTATGTATACTGGACCAATGTGTCTTTTGAACACAAGAAATTTATTTAAAAAATATTTAAAAGAACTCTCTCATTATCGAGTTTTACGGTTTTTCTTAGCTCAGATTGTGTAGAATTTGATTCATAAGACAACTGCATGAAAAAGTCATATTTGACAAGATTGGCGTATAGGATAAATAAGAACTGGGGGAGCGTATTGTTGAGTTTTAAACGTCATGTTTTTGTTTGTAAGTCAAAAATGCCATGAGTGGATTTAATATTCTAGCGGAAAATATGAAATCATAAAAGAGCGCCTCGAGCATGCGTTTAAGTTGTCTTACATTTTTTTGGTTAAAGCTATAATTGCGTTAAAACGTTGGAAGACTGTTTGGGAGGCAGAAACGACATGGTTGAATTTAATTTTCTAATAGAATTGACCCAGAATCCTTGGCCTAAATATAACGCGTCATGTGGAACAAAACAAGCTGAAATATAAAGTAATGTGTGTTTGGAACACATAATGTCCGACACTTGACAGAAAGAGTGGAGAGAGTATGAAAATACGAATAATGCTTCTAGGATTTTTGTGATTTTTTTTTAGAGAAGGGGTCGCATATGGCGAGTTGAACCTATTTATTTTTACAGGAAAGGGGCAGGCCTTACGCCAACCACTTCAGTTGCTGAAGGGGTTACCCAGCTCCCGAGAGGGCTGGTACTCATTTCTTGTGAAGGCTGAGTAAACCTTGACGGTATTTTATTATGAGGTTTGAAATAAACACCGAAACGGAAAATAGTTTCTGACACCCTCGGTGGGATTCGAACCCGAGCTCACGGCATGGAATGCAAGCACTCTACCAACTGAGCTATCGACCGAAAGCCAATATTTTTCTTCGTCTTTTCTTTGAGTGAATTAAACGGGAATTCACCAACTTATCCGTATTTGAAATATCTTGTTTATAAACACATTTCTTTCAAATTACGATGATAATGATCTCTGAGGTTATGAAAGTTAACAATGAGGAAATTTAGTAAGTAGAAATTTACAATTTTCACAGGGATGGAGTCACGCCCTGTCTTCACATCTTTATTATTATTATTATTCATACAAAATTTATAAAGCGCCTTTTATGACAGGGTGTCACTGCAGAGGTGCTTGTTCATTTGATTGGACGAAGAGGTGAGTCTTGAGACGTTTTTTAATCAGTCTCTCCAAATGCAGTTCTCTTGATGATGATGATGAGTTGATGATTTCTTTATAGCGCCGTTTCGTGATGTAATCACTCCAAGGGCGCTTCTCTGCATTCTTCAGTGCATTCCGGAACTTTCCATGGTCCTCTAGCTCTCTCACATGATTATTGTGGTGTAAGGATTTTTTCTTGTTTCCAGAGACGTTTGACGAACCTTAATAAACCTTAGTGGTTGTAAGACGTAAAAGAAAGCACCAGAACGTATAGCCTGTCTCACACCTTTGATTTTGAACTGAAGACTTCTGGTTCAAAAAAACAAAAACTTTAACAGGGAAACTATCATGAAAAATGTAGTTGAAACTTTCTTTTATCTTTTACCAAAACATATAATATTATTAATATTAAAAATAAAAAAATCTTAAACGTTGTTTAATTTTCAGAATAATATTTTATATCTCGAGCACTTTCGACCTTCAATACTCAGGTCAATATCAGTGATGTATGTCAAATTAAAATTATTAAGAACAAACCATAAAAAAAGAAAAAAAAAATATTTTAAATAAAATGAATTTTCACTGTGTGAATACAAAAACCCTACAAAATCTTATACATAAAAAAGTTTATAACGTTTTCTTTTATTTTACTAATGCAAAAAGCCAATTACTTAACGCGAAGTTTTTCGAATAAAACTATTCTGGCACCGACAGTGCTTACATCGATTACTATGTAAAATTGTGACAAACATGCATGATCGTTGAGACAATTTGCAACGAAGAAAGCATAAAAACTTATGGCATTGGTTGAATAAAATCTGGAAGTCAGTAGAACTGAGGCAATAATGGTAAAGGATCCATTATGTCAGGGTTGGCTTTATATCATCGAGCCCCGGGAATTATCCAAAGTTTTAATGAATTAATTTGTAATAAAATGCCGCTCTTTATCAGCTCTGCTTACTTATAATTTTTTTTTTCGTATGCAGTTATTTTCTTGTTTTTAGTTAGAAAAAACCAAAAAAACATACTCTTAGCTCTCCCAGACTTGAATCCAAGATGTATGTTTTGTTCTGCTCTTTCTATTCTTAGTTTTACAACGAAAACATGAAAAATATATTTTCTAATAAAATCTTTGTGATTCACAGGTTTATTTATGATTTAAATTACTGTTGCCTTGCCAAAAACAGTTGTTCCGTTATCTCTTAACTAACTTGGAGTAAACGTTATCATAGAGGAGGTTGATTGATTTATTTTATTTCAAATTCGATATAAAATGTCACTATCCTGAGTCGCTTTGCTGTAGCACCGACTTACTATCAGTAGCTTTTGAGTAAGTATTTCACATTTGTAATTATGTTTTCAAGCTACGTATAGTTGTGATTAAAGCTAGTACATAATTTAACTCCTACCGTTCTCTTTAAATTAAAATATTTTAATCTGGTAGACATTGTAACCGCTCTTTCATGGTAACTTTTTCTTAACCTGAAACACAATACCAGTTGACCTTAAAGTCTGCAAAGCGATACCCGGTATTATGTCAAAGCTGAATCACGGAGTATACCTGTATGTGGCAACCCTAATTATCCACAGAAGCTGTAGCACTAAAGGAGCTTTGTTGTTTCAGTACTACTTACTGCACGTTTATACTCAACTGTAGAGTTTTAACGAGAAGAGTATGAAAACTCGTTCGTTTTAGTGAGGCGCTGTTTTAGTTTACTTACATCTTCAGGATGGTTCAGTTTATCTGTAATGTTTGTGCACTTGGAGGATTGGAGTAATATTCTGGAATATGTATGTGGTATACACTTGTCTGGTTACAGCATTCACATTACCTTAATGGACATGGACGCTTTTGAAGACAGTGAGGACAGAGAAGAGTCAACGATATGGGAACTGCAGCTGTGTGAAGCTATACTGTCAGACTGATGAAAACTCATAAAATATGGCTGTGGCTTAATGTTAAACATAAAATAATTAATGTAGGTGATGATTTGCTGCCAAGAAGTTTAGATAAGAAAATAATTTCATCTAATAGTACTTCCAGTTCTTATTTGTCTCATCTAACATTTGGTTTAAAGATGAACTTTTGACCAAAAATGTCAATGTCTTAAGAATCGCATTCTACACAATTTAAGATAAGAAAAAACGTAAAACACGATAATGTGAACATTGTTTTAATTTTTTTTAAATTAATTTACAGTTTTTATTAGACACATTGATCCAGTACACATACAAACATTGCTCATGTGAAATTACCTCTGATGGACATATACTTAATGATCATTCTAAATTAAAAAATAAGTATGAAGAAAACGACGAAGTTGGGTTCACCAGACTTTCAAAGAGCTGTGGTTTAATATAAATAAATAACTCACCTCAATTCCCTCATATATTTTCACCTTGGGATGGTCCACTTGTAGCCATCCCATACTCCATCCAGTTCATTTTTTGCATTTTTTTTTAAATAGTGCATTTGAAGCTACTCCATCAAAATATACCCCTCTCAGTGAGATACTATTTACACGTAAGTATCTCAACAAAAGTTTCATGTGAAGCGGCAATCTAGATTTTTTTCGAAAGAGATGTAAATTTACGGAGCTATAGGGAATCGCATTTACTTTGTTTCTGTATCTTTATCTCATTTAAGAAATAAAACCCTAGATTTGCGCCTTTGATTCTTTGCGCCTCTAATTTTTTTTTCTACCTTCCCGAATACTTCATAAAAAATAATCATGTAATATTTCCACATGGGGGTGGCGGCAGTTAGTCAGTGGCGTATCAGACGGACACATAAATAAGGGCAGCAGCTGGGAGTACTGGGGATCCGCATTTCACAGGGTGGGTGTGACAAATAGAGTGCATTATCAGCGGCCGCGCTGCAGGGGGCGAACCTGTAGGCTGTATGGCACAACAACAGAGAGATTTATGACGCCATAGCATACCTTGAACTAGAACGATAAAATAGTGAAAGTAAGTTCAAGAAAGTAGCCTTTTTTCCAATGAGAGGGGAAAACCTTAATGGTTCCTGCCATTGTTTCCGCCGGCAGAATTTGTGAGATTTCTACTCACTAAAAACCCCCCTCGTCATCTTGCCACACCCTGGGACTGCCGTCAAGCATTACTTCAGAGTGTGGTGTGTCTTACATGCTCAACATGGCTTCACATTTCAGTTATGTCAATTGGCAAAACTGCACTCACTAGTGAATTGTTTTTAAATAAAGTTTTAAACTTTCACTAACACTTTCATGGTCGGTATTAACTGCACTCACTAGGTTTACTGCATTTTTACTCACTAAAAACCCCCTTCGTCATCTTGCCACACCCCGAAACTGCAGTCAAGCATGACTTCAGAGTGTGGTGTGTCTTACATGCTCAGCATGGCTTCACATACCATTTGCGTCAATTGGCAAAACTGCACTCACTAGATTTACTGCATTTTTACTCACTAAAAACCCCCTTCGTCATCTTGCCACACCCCGGAACTGCCCTCAAGCATGACTTCAGAGTGTGGTGTGTCTTACATGCTCAGCATGTCTTCACATGCCATTTGCGTCAATTGGCAAAACTGCACTCACTAGATTTACTACACTTTCTAAATTTTGGCGGGTCTTGTTCATCCTTCACCTCTCGTATTCGGCATCCTCCTTCTTTCCGGTTACGCGGGAGGCAGAGATATCCCAGGCCCGCCAGTTCTCTTCTGATTGGAGCATTGACGGCACTACCATGTCTAGGTCTAGTTGATCGACCACAATGGTTGCCATTAATGACTCTCTGTGGTCCGCCCAGGCAGGACACGACAGTAGCGTGTGCTCCGCGTCATCATTTTCTGAATCGCAGTGCCAGCATGCTGCAGTTGCTTTTTTTCCTATACGGTGTACGAAAAATCCGAAACAAAACGTGTCCACTCAGCATCTGCGTGAGCCGGTAGTTCTTCTGATTGGAGCATTAACGGCACTACCATGTCCAGGTCTTGGCGATCGACCTCAAAGGTGGTCATGTGACTACAAAAACATGTTTATTTTGTACATTTTCTCTATCAACCTGACCGAGTGACATCACATTGTTTTGTCTTTGAACTTGTGCATCCATCACGCTCACAGTTCACAAATTAAATCAGCAAACCATTTCGACAAATATTTTCTACACCACGCTTCATAAAATCTATTTTTATTTCTGTACAAAATGTATATGGACCTTTTTTAAAATCTAGTTAAGTTCTCATAAAAATTTCCATCTATAACACTGTCAAATATTTATCTGAGATCTCTATTGAACACGAGCTTTATCCTAAGATTTTGTACAGTAATTGGCAACTGAAGACTTGATTATGAATTCCTTGGCTGTTTGAGAATTTAGAGAGGATCTCATATACCCAAGCGTCGTCTCTAACACAGACTAGCAGAAAATGAGGAAAGTTTGTCTTTGTTACAAGCGTCTCTCTATTTAAACGTGAAGCGATACTATGGGCTTTGAACAACATTTAACTGCTTCTATATTATTAATTCTTAGATGATTTTATTACATAAGTTTTATTTATGTCACTTGTATTTTTCCTATGCGATTGTCAACATCTTTTCATTTTGAATGGATTCAGCGTAATTTTTACATTAGAACTATTTTCTCAGCGTGCAAACATCACACATTTACGGGACTATCTTCCTTAGCAAAATAAAAACCAAAATCTCGAATCAACATAAGCCCTATAACTCTTTTCAAACTTAAATGAAACAGGGGTGACATTGGCAAAATGAACCATTTTTTTAACATTAAAAGTAGCCGGCTTCAAAACAACCTATAAATCTAGGGACAAGAATTATAAAATTACTTAAACTATATAATGCACTCGGTACATTTCTTAGTTTGGAACTTTCTTCTTGGAGAGCAAACGTTGGGTCAGTCGATAGCTCAGTTGGTAGAGTGCTTGCATTCCATGCCGAGAGCTTGTGCTCGAATCCCACCGAAAGCGTCCGAAATGATTTCCCGTTTCGATGTTTATTTCAACCCCAAAAATAAAATACCAGCAAAGGTTACTCAGCCTTCACAATAAATGAGAACCAGCACCCTCGAAAGCTGGGAAACCCGCACTTCAACTGAAGTGGTTGGCGTAAGGCCGGCCACCTTACCTGTAAAAATAAACATGCTCCACTTGTCACAAGCGACCCCTTCGAGGAGAACGCGGCAAGGAATAACACAATATATGTTGCTTAGTAGCGTTTTTAAACGTCAGCCCTGTAGAGGACTGTCGTTCTTAGCAACTAATAATAAAAAAATTGTTTGCTTTTTCCCTAAAAACCCGGCTGTATGATGACATAAATTTTGTCTACGTCAATTCACCTGACTTTCTGTTATATGATCAATAATAATTATGCATGAACTTTTAGTTCTTCCGCAAAAATACTGAAACAAAAATTACAAAAACACTGATAGGTTGGTATGCGGCTGACCAACCATACTGTAAAAAATGGTTCACTTTGCCAATGTCACCCCTGCTTCAGGGAAGGTCGGCAAGAGTTGCAGGGCTTATGTTCATTTGAGATTGGGCTTTTTATATTGTAGGTCCACATGCGGCATGTGTAAGCGCGAAATTATGCATGTCTGCTTGTGGAAATGCATTTAATATGAATCTCAAATGATACATATCTTTGCAGATTAGATTTAGATTTAGATTAAGCCTATATTTTCCGAAAATAAACATACAACCGATAGAAACTGAACGTAACGTATATTGTTGTCTTGTTTATGCCGTTAAGGCAAGGTCGTAAGATAATATTTTGAGACTTTGAAGGTTATGTGTGAAAGAGCTCTACGAAGCGGGTTTTAAATTGCTTAAGTTTTCTTTTTATTCGCGCGTTTTCTTTGTCATTATGAAGAGCCTGAGTGTTGTTTGAAAGCGCAATAAAAACATTTTTTCCAGAATATTCCTTTTTTCTTCCAAAAAAAAGTGAAATAAAAACACTCGTTTCATCAAGAATATCAAGGCGTATTTTTTTATTGAATATATTTTTTTTTTAATTTAATTCTGAAACAAAATATTGTCAATTCATGTTATTCATACGGATATCAATTGTTCATAGAAAATTACAAAAAAATAAATATATAAAATGGGAACTGCAAAAAGCACTCACATAATAAAGATCTTCAGAAAAGGTTTAGGAAACATAGTTAAAATAAAATTAATGAGAATCATGGAACTGACACAAACTCTGAAAACAAGAAAATATGACGTCATCCCACCGGGTTTTTAGAACAAACTAAAATATATATATTTTGTATGGTTTGTGTATTAACACTGAAAATTCATAATCAATCATTTATTTAGTTTAAGGATTTAAATGAAACACTGTTATAGGTATACCTGACGATGATCTAAGATCGAAAACGTTAGTAAAATTTAAAAACAAAAATTATTAAACTGAAAATACATAACAGTGTTTGATTTAAATCCTTTAACGAAATAAATTACTAAAATATATATTATTTTTTGAAATGTTTGTGTATTAACACTGTGAATATTCATATTCAATAATATTTTATTAATTTAATTGAAAGATTCAAATCAAAACACTGTTTTGTATTTTCACGATTATAATCATTTATTATTTAATTTTACAAACGTTTTCGATAAAATATCATCGTCAGGTGTACAAAAAATTTAAATCAATATTTAAATCATAAAAAAAAAAATTAAAAATTTAGAGGATTTAAATTTTCGTATACCTACCTGACGATGATATTTTATCGAAAACGTTTGTAAAATTAAATAATAAATGATTTTAATCGTGAAAATACAAAACAGTGTTTTGATTTGAATCTTTAATTAAATAAATAAAGTATTATTAAAATATATATTTTTTAATTTTACTAATGGCTAAAGAAAACACTTCTTCTTTATTAGGAACAATATTTTATTTTCACTATTACTGTATAAATTACTTAGGTTTTCTGTCTTTAAACCATCATCAGACATACAAAACCTGGAAACAAAAATCAAAACAAGGTTTTCTATAATACCACAGACATTTATTACAAAACAGGATTTCCTAATGAAGATAAATTATTTTCTTTCAGTAATTTTTTCAGAGTGTTTAAATCATTAAAAAAAAAATGCTATGGGTTTTAGTCACATACTGAGACGTTCTTTAGTCTATAATCTAAGTTGCAAGGATATATTCATTTAAAGCTCTCAGATGTATGCCCACAAACCAACACGTGTAGTTCGCGCTTACAAATGCTGAATGTGTACTTACAAATAAAATCCAAACCTCAAATGAACATAAGCCCCACAACTTTTGCCAACCTTCCCTGAAATAGGGGTGGCATTGGCAAAGTGAACCATTTTTTACAGTATGAGTATGGTTTACAGACGTTAACTTACTGAAATAAAATAAAAATGTTATTGAAGATTCTGCAATTTTTTTAACTAGCGGAGCTAAGGTTTAAAATATTATGTTAGCTTTTGAATTTTATCATATAATTGTTAATTACTTGATAATTCTTCATAATTTCATCATGAATTAATTTCATATCAGAGTATTGAATAAAATATTTTAATAAGAGATTTGCATTTTCGATACCTACTTTTTGTTCCATTGAAAGCAAGACCAGCATTAAATAATGTTGGAACACAATTTTGGAACATTGTTCTAGTGGTTGAAATTATTCATGTTCACTGGAGCTCTTAAACATATGTTAATGCTTATTTCAAGGACGAAACCGTTTTGATTCAAACCCCCTCACCCCCCTTTTTTGTATAAAGCTGGATCACTACTAATCAGTGACATTAAAATTTTGTAATGATTTACGGGTTCAATGAAACAAAAACTCCAGCTAATCTTTTCCACACACTTTATTTTAAGATTCCGTTCACATTTGGTTCGTTCACAGAATCAACCTTAAACCACGGTCGCTTGACTTTTCAACAGATCAACGGCTCAGACACATTGAGTCGAAGGGAATGATAAATTACACTTTTTGACAAAAGTAAGGTTTTAATTACTTCAAATGGACGAGTTCATATTTACTATTTTGTTATTTATTTCATGGTAGTAGAAAAAAAATTGTTTGCCACTGCACGTAATTAGCTTTTGTAACACTCGTGCTGTATATAGTCACCGCAGAGAGCTTTGGCTTTTTTACAAAAATACAAAAACCATTAAATAAGAGCAACATTTAAATTTGGTGTAAATCTACCTTAATACACCCACAATGTACACACATATGTAAATGCTAAACAGTCCAAAGAGCAGTCGTTTTAATTTGAGGGCCGTAAATTTTAAAGAGGTCTGCACCCTTGTCCAATTATTCGCCGACCCTGCCCCTGTAAAAACCATCCCTGTAACAAAAGTAGAAAAGATTCTAACTCACATACGAGTATTACATTAATTCATCAAAATGCATGAAAAATTAAATAGCACATCTAGTGAGTGCTTAACTTCCCATATAGTTTTTAGTTAAACTCCATTGTAAAGTTTTATACTTTGAGTATTATACCGTTTACATATTAAATGGCAGGCTCGCCTCATTTGAACGTGGTCACTCATTTCATTAGAACAAGATGAAATTTAACACTGAAAAGAGTAAACTGTTTCTGTGAACGATATAAGATATACTTAATGTTTTATTAAATAAGTAGGTAAGGCGGCAAGAGCTGCAAAGTTTATGTTCATGTGAGGTTTGGTTTATTTTGTATGCACACATACAGCATCTGTAAGCGCGAATTAACATGTGGGCCTGCTTTTGGGCAAGCATTGAATATGAGCCTTAAATGACAATATATCTTTGCAACTTAGATTATAGAAATAGATAAAATGTTTGTATTGCTTATAAAATATTGTAAGTGCTAATAAATTATCTTGATATTGTCTGCAATTCACAAGACTCAGATATAACATGTATGCTGTAAATATGAGTATTTAATGTCGATATATCTTTGCAACTTATATTATAAATTATAGATTATCCACAACTATGTGTTCCAGAAGATGATAGATAATGCGACGAGAGAATAATAAGGCTATAGGTAATTAGTGTTCTAGTACTAAGGCCCGATATTTTCACGTTAGCATAATATGTGACTTTGAACTAATAAAAAAACTGTCCAGGTGATTGATATCAGTTCGTCCTTTTCATCCAGTATAAAGTCGCTATAGGTACTAATGCTGAAAAAATACTGGGCCTTAATTAGATTTCTTGCCTTCGCTCAAAGTTACACTAAATAAGATGATGACGACTGTGATAAAGGAGCTTACTTGAAAATTAAGTGTGTACCGTCTGAAAAATAAGCCACAGACGCAGCAGTCAAAACTCAACACAGCTAAACCACAGTGCGGTGCGAGCGCAAACTTTTACTCCTCGCTGAGCTGAAACTCAAAAGTAAAACAGATTAAAATAATAAGCGCCAAGGTAAATTTGCTCGGAGTGTGTTGAATATGAATAATTGTCGGAGAGAGAGAGAAACACAGAGAGAGAGAGAGAGAGAGGAGCTGTGTTAATCCGTGCAGAGCTCTCCAAGGAGTCGTTGGGCAAATCAGAGAGACGAAGGTTAATTATTAACGTCGAATTTATGAAAATAATCCGTTCAAGACGTGAAGAGGAAGGCTTTGTTGTGATTACAATGGTTGTAAATCAAATACATGCGTGTCAGATTAAGGTCTGCGAGTTCTTAAAATAAGATATAGTAAACCCATTCGTAAATCAAATGATAAAATAATGATGTAAAAAAAACACAAAATCATTAAATACTAGAATCCTGACAATAACGTTAAAACATATTTTTTGTTTAACGTAGTTTATTTTCACAATAATATTTAATATCTCGAGTACTTTCGACCTTCAATATTCAGGCCATTATCAAGAGTGATGTATAAAAAATTAAAATTATTAAGAACAAACCATAGATCAAAATTATATAAATTCAAATAAATAGGTAGGTATAGGTACAATAAATATGAACTTAATTAAAATTAAATACAACAGTCAAAAATTAAAAGAAAGAAAACATAAAATAATATATAATAATTACAATAAATTAATTCAAACATCTGAGGGTCAAAAAATAAATAAAATAAAATAAAATATTTAAAGCACAAATAAAATTATTGAGTCAACACAAAAAGACAAATAACAATAATAACAACAAAATGACAAAGAATAAAACCAAAATTAAGGGGATTGGGTTATGGTAGATTGCGGAGAGGAGCAATGAGCAGGGGGGAAGCTAGAGGGATTTGAATATTTACAATAGGGCCATTCTGCTTACATTTATGAATTTCAATTGTTTCTAGGGCATTTAGTTGCCTGTATTTACATTCCGAGTGCAGAACCCTTACATCGTCAATGCCAAAGGTATGGTCATTTTCGATGCAATGATCCGCCATTTCGGAATATGCAGACAGACCTCTAAATGCCCTATTGTGCTCCTTGAATCTTACATTAATTGATCTTGAGGTCTGTCCAACATACACAGAGTCGCAGTCTGCACACGAAATACTGTAAACTCCGCCACCATCCATGTTGCTGCTACTATCCTTGTGGTTGTAAATCATTTTGCCTAGGTTTTTATTAGTGTAGTAGGCACTATGAAATGTATTGTTTGTGAAATATTTAATTTTATCATTAACATTTCCAAGGTATAGTAACCTTCTCCATCCTCCAACTGGTCCACTATTGCAGTGTGGGTATATATACTTATTGTACATAGTTTTTCTTTTTTTGGAGTGGAAACATATTAATTAAATACTGTGTTTATTTTTTCCAAAATTGTTTTAAATTAATCTTTACAATATCAATACACAAACCCTTAAACTTTTAAAATTATTCCAAGAATTACATTTATAAATTCGAATCATTTCTATGACTATTCATGCTGCATTTAGGGGCATTCTTACCTTTAGAAAGCATCTCTTCTTACCATTGATCTCTATGTATATGTCTTCAATTATTTTAGTTATTATTTCTTATTAAACAAGATATCTGGAGGATAGATCCACATCCAGGGCAGTAGAAAGACCTAGATTAATGGGGCTGGACGGAGTGGTGGCAGACTGCTGTGTGGTAGGAGTATGGGACTGGAGAAGGAAGGCGATGGACAAGGAAACCAAGACTCACCCCGGGCTTTCATGCCATTGATGATAATGATAATAAAAAATTAGTTTTTTATTATCATTATCATATCGATATTTGGAGCAAATTGCATTAAGTATCTAATTATATTTTAGGGTTTATTTAAAGAAAAAATAGATTTCTTTTTTTAAAATCACACTACTTTTAACACATAATTTATTTTACAAACCTATGGTCAACTAGTTGACTCTTGAATACCTCGCTTATTTGGGTGAACTCTTCTCTTTGCAAGCAAAAGGCTTCCTTATACATATAGGTATCTCCAATGTAACATATCTTTGCAACTTAGATTAGATTAGAATATTGCCAGAAAGGTCTAATTTGCGCGCTTCCAGATTTTGGTAGACAATTAAGTATTTACATTATTGTATATTCAGCACCTTATTCTTATTTCTAAAATAATAATCTAATTATGTCTAAATCATCAAAACACTATTAAAATTACGTATCGCACATTAAAAAAACTTTTTATTGTTACGATTAACGGGTTCAATTTAATTAAAACTAAAAGTTTATTTATTTCACGAAAAATATTTGAAGATTCCGGTCACCTTTGGTTCAAACAGAGCTAACTTTTGTACTGTATTGCTCGCCAGCTCTGATACAAGTCTACCTTCAAAGCATCTTAATCTCTATTTATGGGTGAATAAGGGTTATTCTGGCACACGCGAGACCACGCTAGAATATTCTTATTTAGAAAATTCGACTGAATACTCACACCATCAAACAAATACAAGTATAATAATTTAAACACCTAATTTAGAGACACATACACACTCACACAAGTAAAAAACACACACACACACACAATCGTAGCAGTATGCATCAGCATTTTTTTTCTCTGTTTTCATCTTTAAAAGGACCAACTTCATCGCTCGTTGAGGTCAAATATTGTTTGTCCGAAGCGACGACTTCTTCGGCATCGGGGATGAAACAAATTTGCATTTTCCGGAGCTTAATTTGCATCACTCACTCCCCGAGGGATGAGGAGGGTGACCTCACAGCCACTACAGGTGAAGCGACCCCGTTCAGATTCAACCTTAATAATTAATTTACTCCTTAAATTAGATCTTGCATCATTTATTGAATCAAGCTGGCTTTCTGATTTGAAAATTTCTTTGAAGTTTAATTATTATTTTTGAGTTTAGATACTTATATAGAAAGAAAGGTCAGAATTTGAAAGGAAAAAATTAAGGCTTTTCGATGAAGAAAGAGTTATTTGCAAGAGATGAAAAAAAAAAGTATTTTTTTAAAGAAAATACCGAGCAATCTGTACACAAAACACAAACATTTTGTACGTAGTTACCTTTTTAACAAGACGTTTAACTAATGGTTTATGATTTTGATTTATCTGAGTAACACAACGATTTCAACATTCGAAAGGAGAATTCTTAGAACCAACTGTTCCATCAAAGAAGGACACCTGTAGTGGGCAGTCACATAATTGGAATGGACGACGCCAACTCCATAAAATGGTTAACAATCTCAGAACCACAAGACCAAAGGAGACCAGGTAAGCCAAAATGCAATGGATGGACGATTTCAACACAGATGCAACCAAGGCAGGCAGACGTAGCTGGAGAACAAAGGCGATGGACAGACAAGAGTGGAGGAGAATTCTGGATTCAGCCAAGGTCCACTCAAGGCTGTCGAGCTCATGATGATGTTAATGAATATACTCTGTAAATACCCGTATACCTTCTGCATTAACTTGTTAGTTTTGTAGTCGGTGTTATGGCCGAGGTCTCAAGACGATGATAAAATAATTATGTAAAACGTATTTGGAACAGAATAACGATGGTTCGCACAGTAACCTGGCCCATTTGACCATGACTTCGACTTTGGTTCAACAGATACAAAACTTTTTCTTCCTGGCCAGGCAAACCAGTGGTTGAATTACATTCCTCTTCACAAATCTATTTAAAAAAATAAAAATATGGCTGGTCATGTATTGCACCTTCCTCATGGCAAGGCTCGAATAAAGATTTTTCGTTTTAAATGTCACATTGTACAAATTAATTTGACACGTGAATGACACCAATCAGCTAGCAAGTGTCACACCAAAGCTATCCTCTAATCCTTTTTAAATATCACTGTGTAAACCTTGCGACCCGGGCGTTAATTTTAGGTCGTAAACTTTTGTTTGCCCCGCGATAATCTTGGGGTTTTCGTTGCCATGGTTGCACAACAAACATTCAACAACACTGAGGCAATGTCAACAGACATCGGGCCGACACTTTACGTCAATTAAGTTCTCGTAAATCCGTCAAGAAAATGTACGCCGACAAATTCACGCTGTGACATTACCGTATTAAGAAGTAGTCTCGGCTCTGCGTGTCATACAACCGGGTTTGGTATTATAATTTTTGACATAAAGGATTAAGTTAGTTGTGACTTTGATTTCCACATAAATTATGTATGATTCTTGTAACATATTTCGGCTAAATTAATCATCTTTTAGTTGACTCAAGTTTTCGAACTAGTTTTGTTCTAATCGATTAAACTACGACTATGTAACTTTTTTTTGTATAAAATATAATTAAACTGGAAATAAACTTATTCAACTCTATTGCAAAAATTATTCATTATTGCCAAAGACACCCCTGTTTCATTAGGACTTAGTAAGAGTTTTGAGGATAAACAACAGCAAATCACTTCAGCCGTTCTCGAGTTTACCAAAATATGTATTTTTTTTTAATTTAAACTATTTGCATGACTTTTTATTGATCTGTAAATCATCTTTATTAATCTTTTTATAATTTATATTAAAAATTCTTTACTTTTTCCAATGTCACCACAACTGCTCTCGAGTGATGCGTTTACTAACGAATGCCATTTCATTTTTATTTCAAAGATTTTTGTTATATGCTCTTTATTAAGGAATGTACTCGCTCATCAAAATTTACTTTATCACAGGCTTCCAAAAATACCGTCAAAAATGGATAAGATTATCTAGAAGACTCCAGGGCTTATTTGGTAGGCAGAGACCCTCAAAGGTTTTACCCTCAATAAAAAAACATGAAGATCACAGACTGTTTTTGTTGAAAATGATTTTCAATTTCAGGTCTTTTTTCACACTCAAATTATATACGTTTTTCAGTTCAAAATTATATATTTTCAAGTTTATACGTGTATCACTTGAACGTCTATACTTCAAGTACCAGTGGCGTACCCACAAGTAAACATAATTACAAGGTAGAGTGGACTAAGACGCTCCTGCAGCCTTCACTTCTGCCCTCCCGGCTCCAGAAGTCAACATAATTTCGCTGCGCCACTGTAACCTGTACCATATATATGCGATATTAACATATTCAAGGATAATGATAGGGTTGTCACGAATAAACTTTTGAAGTATCAATTTAAAAATACTGATTAATTCAGAATACATTCGTTCCGATCGATAGCTCAGTTGATAGAATGCTTGCATTCCATGCCGAGAGCCACGGTCCGATCACCACTGAGGGTATTAGAAATGATTTCCCATTTTCGTGTTTATTTTAAAACCAAATTAATAAAAAATACAGCAAGTTATACAAGAAATGAGAATCAGCTCCTTTGGTGGTTGGGACACTTCAATTGAAATAGTTGGTGTAAAGCTGATCCTGTTTTCTGGAAAAATAAATAGGTTCTTCCCACCACAACCCTTTGGAGTCAGCGCGGCAGCAATTGGTATAAACGTTCAGCTAAGTTCAATTTTCATCATTGTTTTGATTTTATAGGCATTCACTTTGTAGTCGTTCATCTTAAAAGAAAAAAAGAAAAATAAACAATTTTGATTTCGATTACGGCGAGTATATTATAATTCCACGACCGGTTTCACAAACAATTGGTTTTCTTCTTCAGGTGGCTAAATAAATACATTTTCGTAAGTATGACTTCATACTTACTTTCTTCTTCCGGCTGTATGACTTCATAATTATGTCGATATTAATTCATGTGTAGACTTAATGATTATTTAAACATTTAAAAAAAATCCTAAATGGTGGTGTAGCGCCGGTTTTTGGCTATACGAGTACGAGCCCTTTTCTCTCGGGCCCACATACTGGTCCACTATATTTTGTATTTTTTCGCGCGTCCCCGGGCGGGTACATTTTTCAACGCTGCCCGTCTTTGTCCCGGGTTCGAATCCCATCCCGATAAAATACCATTCGACTACAGCGTATTATTTTAGCACACTTCGTTTCGTGCACCCGATATGCAACCTCAGTCCGTTATAATCCACGGATAATTGAATTTTTCAATTATTTCTCATGCAGTGTAAGGATATATATTATTATTGTCCAATAGATATTTTTTATGTGTAACTGTAACTCTGTCGCCATTCCTCTAGGGGTGGCCAGAGCCTCTGCAGAGCTGCCTCCATTTATTCCTCTACTTACATACCTCTTTAAATTCATTCATATCCATCACTTTTTTCATGCATCTTCTTCTTTCACGTTCACTTTGTATATCGCATTCTTTCACATTCTCCACTATCTGAAAGCTCTATACTTTTCTCGGTCGTCCCTTACCTCTTTTTTTCCTTTCAAACTTTCTTTGTGTACTTTTTGTAAAATATAGTGTACAATATTTGTGTATATATAAAATATGTTTACTTTGTATAAAATATAGCTAAGCATAAGCATGCTCCTTGACTGATAGGTTGGTACGAGGCTGACCACCCGTGCTGTAAAAATCGGTTCACTTTTGCCAATGCCACCCCGGTTCAGGGAACGGCGGCAGGAGTTGCAAGGTTTATGTCCATGTGAGGTTTTCTTTATTTGTATGCACACATGCAGAATGTGTAGGCGCGAACCTACATGTGCCTGTCTGTAGGCATGCATTTCATATGAGCCTTAAATGCTTACATATTCTTGCAGCTTAGATTATAGATAGATTATAGATATCTGTTTAATTTTTGTTTGTTAAAATTTACAGACTCCCACGCATATTCTGCATTTTTTCTGATCTAACTGGCACTTTTTGTTGTTGTTGTATAAACCAAATATAGGCCCAACATTTATTGATGTATTAATTTCATATCCATTTTATTTTTATTTATGAGAAAAGCATTACAAGTAAAAATTATTATAATTAGTTGAAATTGAATTAAGAGTGAGAGTTAATTTTATTGTACTTTATTTTAGTTTGTAGAAAATCCATTAAATTTGTTTTTTTTCGACAGTAAATCTGAGACTTTAGAGAAGTAAACGCAGCAAACGGCTGAACAAAAGTACATATTCGTAGACCAAAACAGTTATCTTATATTGAAGTTACCCTATACCTCAATATACGTTACCCTATACGACCAAGCAGCTATTCTCACATAAACTGTGACGCCCCTTTGTCTCGTAATTTCGCGAGACGAGAGCAATGATGAATAGTCAGAAAAAAACCTGTTTTATTTGGTCCATTTCGATTTGCTTTTGTCCTTATTTTTTGTCCCTGTTTGCTTCCTTGCATTGCAATATTTCGATATCGAATTTTGTCTCTTTTTTTTCGTTGTACGAAAGTTTTTGGATTACTCTGTTGGTGCAAATATGGAGCAATTTTTTGCTGTAACATGTTGTAAAAAATACCCTTTATACCATCGATATACTCGTACCTTGATGCTTTATACGGAAAAATGATGAATGAATAAGTTTAGTAATTAATAATAAAAAATAATTAGTTTATTAATTAATAATAATAAATAATTAGTTTAGAAAATGATGAATGTATAAGTTTAAATAGTTTTCAGTTTTTCTCCTTTTTGTAAAAAAATAAAGTTAATCTCCAATGAAAACAAAGAAACTTGCACATATTGTGCTATAATCTATAATCTAAGTTGCAAGGATATATTCATTTAAAGCTCTCAGATGTATGCCCACAAACCAACAAGTGTAGTTCGCGCTTACAAATGCTGAATGTGTACTTACAAATAAAATCCAAACCTCAAATGAACATAAGCCCCACAACTTTTGCCGACCTTCCTGAAACAGGGGTGACATTAGCAAAGTGAACTATTTTTTACAGTATGGGTGGTCAGCCTCATACCAACCTATAAGTCAAGGAATTTTTTTTCGTTGTCCCCGAAGAGGTTGCACTTGGTAAGAACCCTTTTATTTTCACAAGCAGGGAAAGCACGTCGCACCTACTTTAGCCTATAATCTTTAATCTTGCTTGGAAAATTGTAATTAAAATTAAAGTCTGTTGTACCAATTACATTTAAGAATCATATTAAATGCGTTTCCACAAGCAGACATGTATAAGTTCGCGTTAACACATGCCGCATGTGGGCCTACAAGATAAAAACCTAATCTCAAGTGAACATAAGCCCTACAACTCTTGGCGACCTTTCCTGAAACAGGAGTGATATTGGCAAAGTGAACCATTTTTTTTACAGTATGGGTGGTCAGCCTCATACCAACCTCTAAGTCAAGAAACTACAATCAAGATAACAGGCTTGCAATACTTGTGAAGGCTAAGTTAACCTTTCCAACACTATAATTAGGGTAAGAATAAAATATCAATACTATAAAGTACGTCTGACACCCTCAGTGGGAATTGAACACTAGCTACATGATTTTGAACGGAAGCGTTCTACTAGCTGATCTATCAACGAATTTTTAAGTGGAAAAGCCCGAGAGTAAAGTAGAATACGAAAGAGAAAATTTAAAGTCTGTTGTACCTTTTAAATATGGATATATTGAAATCATGGAACACCATTCAAACGTTGCGGTCTAGTGAGACATGGTATTTGCTTTTACGACAGTTTTGAGAAATATCGGATGAGAATATAAGCCATTGGCTTTGGGACTTGTCTTTATACTGGGAAAAAGGCGGAAACGCTTACTTCCAAGAACAAACTATTACTCCCAGTACATCCCCTTATAGCTTCTTAGAGTTATTTACAAATAAATTGAAACAGATGCAAAGTTACATGAGATTTTCAAATTCATATTCAATTCATGCTCACAGGCAGACACATGTGAGATCGTTCTTTTGTTTGTTGACATTTTGCATGTACATACAAACAAAATAAAAATAAATGAATATAAACCTTGCAACTCTTGGCACCCTTTCACTAACGAAAATCTGACATTGGCGCAGTGAAAAAAATACAGTAGATGTGGTCAGCTTCATACCAACCTATAAGTCAATGAATTGAACATTTATCTCATTTTTTATTATGTACCTTTATCCTATAATTTTCTTCTAAACTATGTACAATTTTTTTAACCCATTCACTACGTACTCTATATTTTAAAGTTTATTCCTTTAATTCTGAAAAGATGATGGATATGAATGAAGAGGTATGCAAGGATAGGATAAAATGTAGGCAAATCTGCAGAGGCTCTGGCCACCCCTAACGGAATGGCAACAGAGCTACAGTTACTTCTTGGGTTTTTCAACTGCACTGTCTATGCTGGATTTTTTTCTTCAAATATGCATACCAATAGTGTACATAATTCAGTCGACAGTCTAATTCACTCTGACGCTGTACCATCATCATTTTTAGTCCCTCCCCCCCCTACTACCCCCCCCCCCCCCAGCTGGCATTGTTGTCACGTTATTTATGATTATGGTTATTGCACGCTAAATAAACACCCCGCAACTTGACCTTTTGTACGGGGGTGATTTAGTGTCGGCGCGCACTTAGACAGCGCACACTAAGTGCCGACTGTGAATATGAATAAAACATGCGCTCGCTCATATTCATGGCCATGTAAAACAAACGAATCACATTTTTTCATTTTATTTTTTACAACTGAATATGTCTGATGAAAATTTCAACAAATTAATGTTCCTTGACGTCTCTTGTTAAAACTTGCTACACTTTTGCCGATGCCATCCTTGTTTTCAGAGAATGTTGGCAGGAGCTGCAAGGCTTATGTCCATTTGAGATATGGCTTTTTATTTTGTTAGTACACACAACTTTACGCGTGTCTGCTTATGCACATGCGTTAATAATGCAACCAGTTTTTTTTAAATCAGTTTTTATTTATCTTTTCGACTTAGATTTAGATTATAAGTCTCATAAAGAGTTTTGAAATTCAGGGTGAACACGACATTAAAAAATTCATAAACAATACAATTGTTTTTTAAACATCAAAAGTTTTTTTCAGTCGTTGATTAGTTTTCACAAAGAAAATCTTCTTCTTATATTAAGGAGCTCCAAAATACCAAAGCATTTTCTATATAGAATCGATGATTCTCGTATTTAATCTTTGGAGAAATACATATCTGTATAGATAGATAATCGGCACTCGAGGGTGTATGAGATGGACTTATGTAACGAGCCTTGTCCCTCCCGCTATAGCGTCCACTTCCTCTCACCCCTACCCCTGATCCGACAATGCAAATCCACCTTTTGTTCGGTTCAAATCCGCTCCAACGAAACACTGAATCTAGCACAGCACTGTACAATGGCCACCATTAAGTTAAAATATTGGTGGAGACGAAACATGCTCACGGAATTGTAACATACCATGATACTAACCTGTCAACCACTAAGCAATAAACACCACTTCTTCTTCCTTCTTCCTTAACCTTTCTCAATCTACTTCTGGACGTAGACCTCCTCCAATCCTCTCAGTTTCTGTCTACCGGCTGCTGTGTTCAGTCATCCTCTACCTGCAGTTCTCTTGATGTCATCCAGCCACTTCATTTGGGCTCTCCCCACTCCCCGCTAGGACATTCTGGGCCGCCACTGGATGATCCTTTTCGGCAACCTATCATGGTCTTGCCTAGCGACGTGACCAGCTCAGCGCCACTTTCAGCAGGCCACTCACTGTATGATAGCAGTGACACCAGTGCGTCTGTACTATGTTATAATTTTGTGAAATTATGTGTTTTCTGCCGTTCTCCATGTTGTGTATCAGCACTTAATAATTGCACATGCCATTATGTGTTCTTATTATGTTTTTTTTTTAAATTGACAAATACAAACAATAAAAACGCCTGCGCACAACGTTCATGCAGTCATGAATCATGAGAAGTCATGAATCAAAACTGACAACTTTCTTGAAAGATTTTCTAGTTTAACACATTTTTTTTTACAATAAAAGCAGACTGTGAACATTTTTGATCTCTTAAAGAAGAACTAAGGAAGATTCGCAATTAAGTAGGTTTAACCGGAAGAAGGGAATATTTTCGAAAAAAAAAATTCTAGTCCACAGATATTATAAGTCAATGGTGGCCACCCAGTTTTTCGAGTCAACCGTAGCGTTTCACCAAAAATGTATCGAATTTAAAACTCTCATCAGAAATACTGTTTTAGCTTCTATAGATTTTTTAAGTTAACGCTACGGTTAAGTGTAAACGTAACGTATTTACTTGCAGGCGGTGGAATTGTAAAAATCAACCGTTTGCGGATATGACAAGGAATCCAATGAACTTTTTGCACGTTATGTCAAAATAGTGAGTTTTCTATGCAAATCGTGCAGCTAGCTCTGTATCCCCCGAGTATAAAACATTGCGTTAATCTCACCTTGATTGTGTTAAACAAAAATGTATAAAATATGCTACGGAACTCCAAGAGAGTGATTTAATTTTCATACATTTTTCCGATTTACGCAATCGATTTACGCAAAGTTTTGAACAAGGGGCTCTGAGCTCTGTTTTGACAGGTGCATTTTCCTATTCTTTTGTTTGTTTCATAACGAAAATTATAAACGCGATAACATGCTTTTCGTTATATCTAAAAAAATATTTACTGTTCTGAAATATTTATTATTTTCTGTTTAATTTATTTTTTGTTAGTACTCGTACTTTTTACAAAAGCATTGCTGTACTGCCACTTGAAACTGTTGAACGATGAAGTAACTATTTTAATGACTTAAAGTTAAAGGGTTTGTGTGTTGATATTGTGAATTCATTTTCATTTTCATTTTCATTCATTCAGTCGATGTTATAGCCGCGGGGATCAAGACAGGATATTTGGAACCGGATAACGCTGGTTCGAATCCCGCGACGATAACTTCGAACCTGGTTCCTTGACTTATAGGTTGGTATGCGGCTGACCACCCATGCTGTAAAAATGGTTCACTTTGCCAATGTCACCCCTGTCTCAGGGAACGACGGCAAGAGTTGCAGGGTGTATGTCCATTTGAGATTTGGTTTTTATGTTGTAGGTTCACATGAGGCATGTGCAAGCGCGAACTTGTACGTGTCTGGTTGTGAGAATGCATGTAATGTGAATCTCCAATGTAACATATCTTTGCAACTTAGATTAGATTAGATTAGATTAGATGGTTCAACAGATGCCGTGCCATGCACACAAGCTTCTGCTTTCGCATGAAGACAACTGGCCAGGTAAAATAGGTTGGTGGATTGCATTCCTTTCCACAAATCTATTTAAAAATAATAATAATAATAATTAAAATTTGAAAAGTAAAACACAAAGTTTTTCTTCACGAGTTGAGTTTTATTCCTTCGAGCGCTTTCGATGTTATTACATCATTAAGAAGACTACTCTAATAACTAAAGACAATTTTAATGATGTTTTATTTTTTGCAAGTTTTTTGCCATAATCTTACATGACATGTGTAAAAGAAATAGTAAATCAATTTAATTCTTCAATCAAATATTGCAGATAAAGTTACATATATTTCGGTTTTGAGAAAATAATCCTAGACTTCCGTGTTTGACTTTGTGGGACCGAAGTTTTTCTTAATTTTCGAATGTTTTTTAACAGATATTTACACAAAAAAGCAACTGATTTATCTTTATTAGTTACCACTCCTTTATAGATACGCATTATATATTTATTCTTATTCCTTCTTGTACAATATTCCACCTGAAGATCTCACCTGTTTCTAGTCGCACAGAATACTTACGTGTTGAGATAATTTTGTCGAAGTCACCCCAGGACTGAGGAATGGTGGCAAAGCAAGCAAGAAGGTGCTAGGGATTATAGTTATACAGAGATCTGTATAGGTGTGCTAACTCTGAAATAACAAGGGTTCCCACTCACCTGCATACCTTGTGAGGGATGGGGTGATGTTTCACATATCCGGTATATATTTGTTATTTTTTAAATTAATCTAAGTAGATATGAAGTTGTGCCTAATGCTGTAAAAGTTTTGTTCACTTTTGCCAGTTATACCCTAGTTTCAGGAGAAGCGGCAGGAGTAGCAAGGTTTATGTTCACGTGATGTTTTTATTAAGTAAGCGTGAACTTCAGTATATGCCTGTGAGCATTATATCGCCAACTGAAAGGTAAAATTAAATAAATTCTGATTTTCTGATATGATAAGTCGTGGATACCACATTTTATTGGGTGCAACTTCTCATAGTTAGTGAACTAATTATAAGGCAGTGCTCATGGAAAACTTCTAAGCTTCAGGATTTTTACACCTATGTAGTGTTTTCTCTCATACAAAATAGAAAATAAGGGGCTTTTGTCTGAGAAACTCATGTTTGCCTAAATTGCCATTTATTCAATTTTACCTTAAAGGTATCGATAGATAGCCTTAAATATATTTTTGAAAAATTTTCAGACAATAAGGGAAAACTGGAAAACAGTGTTTTTTTCTACAAGAGTCACACGCCTTAGCAATAAGAAGAAGAAAGATAATGTTTAACTTCAAAAAATATTGTCAATAACGTTGACATATATTTGAATGCTGACAACACAACCAAATAGCAGTTACTTTTGCCCTTTCCAACCCCTACAAAATTATTGTGACCGAAGCCTTTGTGCGAGAACAATCCACACAATACCTTGCAAAGTTCACCCCGGATGGCATTCCCGCCCTCGTGTATTCTGTTCGGACAAGTGCAGACCTGTGAATTTCTGTATTGTCATGCTGAAATTTCAACACCCTTTATTGATTAGTTCAAACACAAAAAAAAAGAAACAATCATTTACTTAAATATTTCAACCACATACGCGACAAGGTACGCAAATTTAATGACGTAAACAAAGTTGTGACGTCACACAGCCTGATTGCAAAGTTAAAGGAAAAACAATATTTTACACCGGTTTGCTAAGTATTGCAGTCCCACACAAGTGTGACGGTAGACGGCCGAATTGTTTTTCTTAATTCAAGGTAGTGCCGAGTGCAACTTCTAACGCCGGAGTCCCTACAGGATTCGCATGTGGCGAGTGAACTTATTTATTTTCACAGGTAATGAGGATACCCTTATTTGAAATGTGGCTTCTATGCTCGTTAAATGGCAGATTTTTTTTTTTATTAAAGCTGTGTAAACTTTGCCACAACCGACTAAGATTTTCGTCTTGAATAAATACAGAAAAAAGTGGAAACTAATTTCTGTTACCTTTGGTCGAACCCAAGCCATTTGATTTTCAACACAAACGTTCAACCCACTAAGCTATCGACCGAGGTAATAGCTTGTAAATTGTGTTCATTTTCAGAAATTTATAGTAGATTTTTTCCAAGAAAACGTCTTCCATAAACTAAATATGTGGTTTATACCTTTCACTAGTATGTAGATAAGAATAAGTTTTTACGTGTGTCTGTGAAATGTTGAAACATTTTTATGAATAATTATAAAAAATTGAAACATTTTATTTGCATGTTTTTTGACTGAAAAAAATGCTTTTTTAAAGGCAACGTGATAAATAAAACAAGACCTGAAAGAAGTTCAATATTTTCACAATTTAAAAAAAAATAACATAAAAGAACTATATTTTTATTTCTCACTCATTCCCTAGTACAAAATGCAAGTCAAATAAAGATTTCTTGTAAAATGTAAATGGGAATTGAGTAAAATAAACATAGTTTATATCAGGCATGAAACTGTAAACTTTTATTTAATAAAATATATTTTTATACAATTCTAAATGTGTTTCTTTGAAATGAAGAAATTCATATTTGTGAAAAATATTGCATTACAAAATAAAACGTCAAAGACTGAAAAAAAACATATCACAGTTACTGTTCCTGTAATTCTGTCTCCTTTGCACTAAGGATACCTCTTTTTCTTTTTTCACTTGCATTGCACTTACAACTCGTTTATATTTTTATTGTTAATTAATCATCATTGACGTGTTTGGTATGCGCATTGTATTTCTACTCCCTTCCCTTTCTCTTGACCTTTCTTTCCTTATCCCATCATGAGGAAGAGATTTTTTTATTTTTTTATTCTATTTTGATTTGTATATTTATTTGTTTTTGGTTTTGGGTGTCGCTTCTTTTTTGTTTTTCTTTACTTTTTATTTATTTACCTGGCATGATTTGTAATTTAAAATACACAATTGTAGAATACAGTAATAGGCGACATGAAATGTAAAAAATATCTTATATATGTACAAAATTCTATTCGATGCTGTTGTATTCTTCTTTAAATAAAAAATAAAAATATCCATCACGTGTTTCATTCATTTATTTCTTTTACATTCAATATGTTTGTTTCATCCTTGATCAATTTCTTATTTCTTATCAAGGCATACTTTTCTCCGTCTTTCCCTTTTTATATGCACTTTTCAGTGTTAGTATTATATTTGCGAAGAGCATATTTGAATTATAAATGAAATATTTTTTTGTGCTACGCCGGGAGTCGAACCCACAGCCTTCCATTTACGAGTCAGAAGTGTAAGCCACTACGGACCAGACTACGGATCGGACGGATCACAGACTACGAACCGATCTTACCTTTATACTGTTGTGTTTTTAGGGTTCAAACAGTCTTTAAATTTAAAAAAAAACTGGTTTTTCTTAATGGATATTTATTTTACACTTATTTATTTTTTAACAATTCACATTTATGGTGTAGCACTTTACATTATTTTACAGTTGGTCTTCACTTAAAATATCTTTCTTGTTCAAAATCAGAGCGACGTATCAAGACTGACTCTTGCAAGCCGCTTGCAGCCCCTTATTATACTCCCAAAGACAGTAGTTACTAGAAGCCAATTTTGCTGGAATCTTCCAGAACATAAAGCTTCCAGTAGGTACATAATTGAACGTCTCTTTTCTATGTACCTATAATAATTACTCCAACTCTCATCGGCTATAACTAATACACCTACCTACCTGCCTAACATTTATATGTATTTGTTATTTACATAACAATACGTTAGCTATCAATAACAAAGTATTTATGCTTTTTCCCTAGCAACCCGGTTTGGTGACGACATGTCATTTCACGTGCGGACCTCATTGTATTTCCGAGATAAGTTTTCTTTTTAAAATGATGATAATAAACGGGGAATTAAGACGTACATGTATTGATGGTTTGGAAGTACAAAGGATGAAATTGAATCATAAGAAAATGTTGCTCTCATGTTACAACTTGCCTGTGGGTATTATCAGAAACAGTGAAACGCAACATTTTAAATTTGTTCACAATTTTACAAAAGGTTAAATAATTTAAATTCTTTATCTTACTACTTTCAGTGCTTTTTACTTGCAAGAAAGAACAATATGTACCTATACTTAAAGATTTTAAATTATGATTACGGTCGTTAGACATTTTTTGGTGCATGATATTATGTCATCTTTTGAAACCGTCCGATTAATCATCCTTCTGTACAAGTGGAGCTATTGCGACATCTATGAATGCATCACCGAAGGTCAATAAATGTACCTACAACATTCGACCTCGAGCAAACAACAATAATTCAACAGTTCGTGTTTCTTCCCTGTAGAAGACACACGCCTCCTGAAGATGTCGGATATGACTCTGACGAAACGTAGAGAAAATTGTTCTTCTCTTTCCACGGTCAGTAACATTCGTTTTTTTTTCATTCCAAAAATATGTATACTGTTTATCAGTTTGAATCAATTTAAATACATCTTTGCAACTCAGATTATACATATATCAATGGTGGCCAAACTTTTTTATTCTCGTAGACAATTACTGGTTTCGTTGGACTCCATGCTAAAGGTGGGTTAAGGTCGAGGACGGGGAACGCGTTGGACAGAATATGTTAACATCAAAATTTTGGGTTCAAAAAAAGTCATTGGACCGCCATTTTTTTCTCCTCGCCAACTCAACTTACATAGACTTAGGGAATCACTGATACTTATAAAAAGTTGGTTTTGAAACACCATACCATAACAACACCAAGATACAGCTTGTCAGGAGTCCGGTTCACTCTATTTTTCATTATGCTGCTGAGACTTGGAACACAAAAGCAGCAGAAAGGAGAAAAATTGACGCTTTCAGAACGTGGTGCTAGAGGCGCATGCTCCGAATCCCTTTGACGGCTAGACGTACCAACAAGTCCATTCGTCAGGAGCTACGTCTGGATGGCTTGACTCTGGCCAATATATGTACTCACCATATTTTTCAGTTCTTCGGACACGTTGTCCGTGGTAATGAGGATAGTCTGTAATGTTGTGATCGGTGAGTTGGAGGGGAAAAGAGGAATAGGACAAGTCTCCATACAAAAGACCGATAAAGTGAAGACAGCAGTAGTCACCTCGGTGGTTGGAACGCTGCGGGAGAGCAATCAAAAGAGAACTAAAGAAGAGCGGTTGCTTCCTCACGGGTCACAACCTTTATCAATGAGGAACAAGATTGGGATTGAAAAGAAGGTTTTGGAAAAAGAATAAAATATTTAAGGTGGCACAAAAATTGCAGATGCCATTAGTTGTTCATCACTCGCATCCGATATGTGTTTTCAAGAAGTAAAGCGCCTTAGGTAATGCCGCGTTCTTATATCGAGCGCATAACTACTTCACGGAGGAGCTATTGCCGAAGCCAAAGGTATAGCAATAACAAAGTTAGATGCTCGAGTAATTGTTCCAGTAGACTAGTCTCGTAAAGGGTACAATTACTTCTCAAATGCAGCTCCTTTGTAACGTTGAATCATCTTCTAAGTAAAATAGACAAGAGGGCTCTTGAATAACCGACTGGAAGTAGCAAAATCATTATCTAGATTGCATTAATAATAATAAACTAGATTTATATGCGCCTTTTTGTATTTACATCACTACAAAGGCGCATGTAGGCTCTAGCGGGAAAACAGGAATGATTTGAGCATCTTTCTGAAGGCTGTCTAATCCTCCTGGACTCTCAGCCTCTCTGGCAGAGCATTCCATGCCGCTGGCCCGGCAACACGGAAAGAACGGTTCCCGAAGACTGTACTTGATTGTCTTTTCGGCAGCTCCAACAGACTGGCACATGACCCAGCCAACCTCAGAGTAGCTGCCCTTTCATTATTTAAGAAGATTGTATAATATGATCTATAATCTATGTTGCACAGATATGTTAACATTTAAGATTCATATTAAATGCCTTCCCATGAGCAGACGACACGTATAAGTTCGCACTCACACATGCCGCATGTGGACTTAACACATAAAAACCCAATCTCAAATGAGCATTAGCTTGCAGCTCTGGCCGACCTTCCCTGAAACAGGGGTGACATTGGCAAAGTGAACCTTTTTTTTAAGTATGGGTGGTCAACCTCATACCATCCTATAAGTCAAGAAACAACACATCATACTGTAAAAATGGTTCACTTTGACAATCTCACCCCTGTTTCAGGAAAGCTTGACTAAAGTTGCAATACTTATGTTCATTTGAGATTTGTGTGTTTTATTTCGAAGTGTATATTTTTTTAATTTAACTTTGCTGAATTTATACTAAAATTTCATCACTACAAAATTGGTAGTACAAATTTACATTTTTTTTGTTAAAATTCAACAGACATACACAAACACCATTAAATGCAAAATTAAAAAAAGACTACCCCTGTTGTTTCGAGTCCTCTCAAAATAGTGGGTCTATTTTTAGTGACCTGCATTTAATTAAGCATTTGTTTATACACACAATTACAGAGTTAAATTAAAACCTTAAATATCTGCTTTGGGCGTTTAATGTTT
Organism: Agapetus fuscipes; assembly: GCA_951799405.1. Lineage (NCBI taxonomy): Eukaryota > Metazoa > Arthropoda > Insecta > Trichoptera > Glossosomatidae > Agapetus > Agapetus fuscipes. The sequence continues at coordinate 6,165,827 of OX637337.1, read as the reverse complement.
GTTTCCGGTGTTAGAATTACAGAAGGACGGTGTAATAATGAACGTAGCAGGTCCCGAACAGTCTCAAACAAGTCGTCAACCAATTCTCAACTTGTATTCAACCGGTATTCAACTAGTATTCAACTTAAACTCAACCGGTTTTCACAATGGTCTCGGAACATTTTTGAATTAAAAAAAAAATCGGCGAGCAAACTTCATTCTCGTATTGACTACCGTCCTAAGCAAAATAATAATAATACTAGGAAGATTTATTTGGTAAGCGCTGTTTTTGTGCGAATCACACATCAAGAGCCCTCTGCGAGCTTGCTTGGTCGTCGCTATAGAAAACGCCAATTCTCAAGCAAGACCCAGTTGCTGTTTGTCTGGATGGACCTTTGGTGACCGGTCTTTGGCAAAGGTGTATAATTTTTTTTTAACCCTGAGAAGAGCATAATATTTGGAAATATACATTGTATATTTTTTGTGCTCTGCCGGGAATCGAACCCATTTACGAGTCCGAAGCGTAACCACTAGACTACGGACTAGTCAAGCAATGAAAAAATGTTTGTTTCCCTTTTCACCAGCAACCCGGCTGAATGGCGTAACAATATTGTCTTTGCCAAATAATTTGAGGACAACTGTTCCCTTATGGAGTCGAAACTCAGCTTTTTTTCTGCGGTAATGCTAGTCAGGCTGTCATAGCAACTACGAAACCAGATTAAAAATAACAGTTGATCGAACAGACTACAAAAAAAACCGTAGCATTCTCAAAATTTCACCAAACAACGTAATCGTAGCATTCGTTGAGTTACATTTTTTTCGGATTCTTTTATTCACGACTCTATTGCTCTTCATCTTATTTTGACCAGTTGTAGAGTAATGGTTAACGTTTTGGATTCACAATCAAAAGATTCTGTTGTGAATCCTCAAAAAATCAAAATTATTATTCATGTTTCACTGTTCATGTCCAGTCGATAGCTCAGTTGGTGGAGTGCTTTCATTTCATGCCGAGAACTTGGGCTCAAATCCCACCAAGGGTGTCGGAAATGATTTCCCATTTTGGTGTTTATTTTAAGCCCAAAATAAAAAAAAAACGGCAACGTTTAATCAGCCTTCACAAGAAATGAGTAAGAAGCCCCCTCGGGAGCAACTTAATACAGAATGAAAAGGACGCACTCTTTTATATCGTGTGGGTAATTTATTCATTTATTTTATGTCACATAGTATCTGGTATTTTCTACGTTTTTTATGCAATATTTAACTGATAAAAATAACTACTCACACGATTGACATAAGTGCTTCCTTTTCATTCACTATAAAGTCGTTATGCCAAAGTTAGAAAATACTAGGTCTGAGGCAACGTCCGAGATACCAAACCTATTATCTATATCTATAATCTAAGCTGTAGGAATATGTAAGCATTTAAGGCTCATATGAAATGCATGCCTACACACAGGCACATGTAGGTTCGCGCCTACACATTCTGCATGTGTGCATACAAATAGAGAAAACCTCACATGGACATAAACCTTGCAACTCTTGCCGCCGTTCCCTGAACCGGGGTGGCATTGGCAAAAGTGAACCGATTTTTACAGCACGGGTGGTCAGCCTCGTACCAACCTATCAGTCAAGGAGCACAAAAAATTATAAATGAGTTACATAAATTTATAATGAGACACATTACAAATTAAGATTAAAATAAAGTAAAATTAAAATTAAACTTAATCTTACACTTAGAATTAATGCCCTAGCCGCCATTGTTGCAAATCGACCGCCATTCCTTTCGATCCTTACATACTTCTTTCATTTCATTCAGAGTCATAATCTTTTTCATGCACTCTCTCCTTTTGTTATGACTCTGAATATCCCATTCATTCGCTATTTCGGAAATTTGATCCATCCATACTTTTCTCGGTCTTCCCCTACCACGGCTTCCATTCATAGTTGCAGCGTACACTCTCTTCGTCAGTCTTTCGTCATTCATTATTTCCATATATCTAAACCATTTTAACAAACCCCTTTTGATTTTTATTGTACTTATGTGCTATGTATAACATTGTACTACTATTGTACTATGTATAACATTGATTTTTATTGTACAGCTTTTTTTGTCATCGCTTAAAGTCATCCTCCAATTATTCTATGTTTGATAAAAGTGAATATCTTTATTACAATTACTCAATCTTTCAGCTACTCCCCGGCGTGTTTCCAACAAGTATTCAACCAGTATTCAAACGGTCCCCAACCAGTCTCCAACTAGAATCATACGAGTCCCCAACTGGTATTCAGAGTGGGTTTAGGTCTTTAGTAGGAATTCTCAGTGTCGCATTGTATAGCCTCGCATACAAATAGTAGTAATTTTGGCTTAATGAAAGTGTTCGCCGGAAACGACGAAGCGCCCTGCGGAGACAAGACGCTGTCTTAGTTCTTGTTTGCCGTATACGCCATTGAGAAAATTTTACATGAGCAATGTTTGCATGTGTACTGGACCAATGTGTCTTATGAAAACAAGAAATTAATTTAAAAAATATTTAAAAGAACTCTCACATTATCGAGTTTTACGGTTTTTCTTAGCTCAGATTGTGTAGAATTTGATTCATTAGACAACTGCATGAAAAAGTCATATTTGACAAGATTGGCGTATAGGATAAACAAGAACTGGGGGAGCGTATTGTTGAGTTTTAAACGTCATGTTTTTGTTTGTAAGTCAAAAATGCCATAAGAGGATTTAATATTCTAACGAAAAATATGAAATCATAAAAGAGCGCCTCGAGCATGCGTTTTAGTTGTCTTACATTTTTTTGGTTAACGCTAACGTTGCGTTAAAACGTTGGAAGACTGGTTGGGAGGCAGAAACGCCATGGTTGGATTTAATTTTCTAATAGAATCGACCCAGAATCCTTGGCCTAGACAACTGCATGAAAAAGTCATATTTGACAAGATTGGCGTATACGGCAAACAAGAACTGGGGGAGCAAAGAGCGTAGCAACCTGAGAGAACAAGGAAGAAATATCCATACAACTTTATGATGATGCGAAAACATCAGTCGTTTTGGAATCAAGTATTTAAGATTTTTTTATCTTCAAATAAACTCGGCCAGAAAAAAATAATGGAACGAAATACAGTCTGGCTACTATAAAAAAGTGAACTAATGAATCATTAGAAGTTGCTCATTTTTATGCGATAGCGAGGAATGAATGCGTTGTTTTATACTAAAGGTAAGGAACTCTAGAACGTGTAAAACTCAACTCAATTCAACTAAGCTACGCATATAGTGTACTTATTGCCTGCGTTATCCCCGAAGGGGTCGCAAATTTGAAAATATAAATGGTATATTTTTTGAGCTCCGCCGGGAATCGAACCCACGACCTTCCCATTCAGAGTCCGAAGTGTTACCACTGAACTACGGAGCAGTCAGAACAAAAGGGTCAAAACAAAAATTAAAATGAACTCTGCAAGTCTGGTCAACTGTCTATGGAAAGTAAGTGTAATTTATTTTGGATTTTGCTGTTACAATTTACAGGTTCAATTTAATAAAGACTTTGGTTAATTTATTTCCACACAATTTATTTTGAGATACATTTCACATTTGGTTTCAGTTAACTTTCGTACTGTGTTGCACGCCAGCTCCGATACAAGTCTGCGCTACAGACGGTTTTAGCCCTTTATATAGTATGAGATATAGAGTGAGAAACGAATGGGTTCTGAATGAATGCGAAGTAAAACAAAACGTGAAAGTGAAAGTTCAAAGAAGTGTGATGCGATGGTTTGGACATATTGAAAGGATGAATGAAGACCGACTGACAAAAAAAGTGGATAAAGGGAATGTAATAGGAAAGCGTGTAAGGGGAAGACCTAGGAAAGAATGGATTGATCAGATAAGTGAGATTGCGAATGAATGGAATCTACAGAGTGGAAACAAGAGAAGAGTGTGCATGATAAGAGTGATGAAACTAGATGAGATGAAAGAAGTATGCAAGGACAGATTCAAGTGGAGGCACTTTTGTGGGGGTACCGGCCACCACTAGAAGAATGGCGGCAGGATACAAGACAAGACAAGTTAATGACGGTTCTCAAGCCCCTGCGAACTGGAAAATTCGTGACTTTGCCAGAACATTCGAGCAAACACCATTACAATTATCCAAACACCTACATCTAGAGACACAATCACACAAGTAAAAAACATACAGACACACATTCGCGACAATACAGTATTTCAAAGGCTTTAAATGAAATATAAACATATTTTTTAATCTTCTTACAATTTTTTAACATCATTATTCAAGTGCTTTGTTTTAATTTGAATTACTTCGAGGTACTAAGCGTCAATGAAACTGTACTCCCTTACTCTCATACAGTTCAAAAGCAAAATGAAACAACTATTTAATTCGTCATATTCCCGCAATGTCTTCACTCGACATAGTTTCTTTATAAAGGACCCATAAAGCAGGAAGATGTCCAAAGTTCCACACGCCTCTGAACCAAAAGTATAAATTTACTTTTCGACTCAATCATGAAGTTTCAAGAAAACTGAATGGAAACTAAAACACCGCCTCTAGTAAGCGTTTTGGTTTTCATACATTTTTGGTAAACGCAATGGTTGAGGTTAAATTTTATACTTGGGTAGGTACAAGTAGGGATGTCGTGTGAATAGTCGAAAACCAAAAAATCGAATTTTCTTAAGCAAATATATCGAATAACGCAGCACTATTATTCCATACACATAAATCATGTTTAAATTTTTTTTTGGAAAAAAAGTATTACGCTTGTGTAGTCTTTTAAACTGTTATCTAAAAAAAATCTAGGGTTAGTTTTTTTTCATCAAAAGTTCATATTCCCTAACTTATCGTCAAATATCGAATAATACTAGTCATTTACAAAGTCTTCGATTGAAACATTGGTGTGAAATTGACCTCCATGTTGTAAAAACTTGGTTCACTTTTGCCAATGTCACTCTGGTTTCAGGGAAGGGCAGCTAGAGCTGCACTATTTACGTTCATGTGAGGTGTTTTTTTTTATTAGTACATATGCAGCATGTGTAAGTGTGAACTTACTCGTGTCTTCCTGTGAGCGTGCATTGAATTTAAGCCTTAAATGTTCAGTAAAATATATTATAACTATTTATCGAATATCCCCAGATACTAGCAATTATTCAGTTTTCAAGGAATATCAAGAAAAAAATCGGGTAATCCCGAGTACCGAGTAATAGAGAATATTCAAGGCAACACTCGGTACAAGGGTGTGGGGGGGATAGTCACTATTCGCTAACGAGCCAGCCCTCGCTACGTGATGGGAATGACGCGGCCGAAAAGCAACACGACGCTTTTTCCCCGAAACCCTCAAACACGAGAACAGAGTGTATCATTTTTATCGTATATAATTTGTTGTAAACGCTTTTATAAATCTCTACAAATAACTGGATGGAAATATAATTGAAGAAGTAATATAAAAAAACTAAATGAGATGAATTCGACAATTATATTTATTTTTAAACTTAACAAAATTTCACAACTTAATTTATCTCGGATATTTTACGAACCGTTTAGAGAGAACTTACATCATTCTCGACGTTTCGTCGGCGACGTAGCCAACGTCTTCAGGAGAACATCCTCTCTGTACGACGATTGAGGATGAACTGAGTTTGAAAACAATATTGTCACAAATCACTGCCTACCTTCGAGCGAAGGTAGTAATTGTGTTTAGGTCTGTTACAAATTCCACATTCATTTTGTTTGGATTCCACGTCACTAGATGAAAAAAAAACTCAGTTCATCCTCAATCGTCGTACAGAGAGGATGTTCTCCTGAAGACGTTGGCCACGTCGCCGACGAAACGTCGAGAATGATGCAAGTTCTCTCTACACGGTTCGTAAAATATCCGAGATAAATTAAGTTTTGAAATTTTGTTTAGTTTTAAAATTAATATAATTGTCAAAATGTCAAACGACCGTTATTCTAACTTAAACCTAACCGAGATGAATTCGATTTTCCTAAATAATAAAATTTAATTATTTAATAGATTGGTATTAGTTTACTTACCCCTGCAGGTAAAAATATTCATTTTCACCCTTAAAACTTCTATTTCAGAAAGGGCGTCTAGTATTGAAGAGATTTTTTGTAAGTATACATGTACCATGTGAAAGCGTGAACTTATAATTTTGTTGAAGATTTTGATGATGATCAGAATGCTGAACAATAAATAACTTTCAAGATTACTCATTTGTTGAACGCTGTTTTTATGTGAATCAAACCTTAACCATCGAGCCTACTTGATTATTTGTCGCTAGTCAGCGCGACATTTCCAAGCAAGACCTTCTTGCTAATGTAGACTGGATAAACATTTGTTTTTACATAAAGACAGATGAAATTGTAAGCCAAGTTAGGATCTTCTGAACACGAGTCGATAGCGTTAACCACTAGACTACAGAACGGTCAACCAGTCGACTGGTTCTTTATTTTCTTCACTGTCCTTGTTTTCCTTACACTCGAAAGTCTAGAGACATTTGCGTAAGGTGTGAATCTTAAATAACAAAATACCTTAGCAACTAAGATTATAAATGTAAGCCAACTTCATCAAATAAAATATACTCCTTTCATCAAAGGTTTTCAAAATTGTATTGTGCCTCTATGCATTATTCATTTCGTGTCCACTAAAATTGCTTTCATTGTAGCAAATTATTTCCGTAACAATAAGGGGAATGAACCCTATCACCTACAGAATGTCAGGAGTTTACCACAAAGTACCACTGTACCAAAGGGCGACAATATATCCAGACTGTGTAGAGAAAAATGGGCGGTGTGACATTTTTACTGGGACTTTTATTGGGCGATTTAAAGGAAATAAACTCTACGAAAATAATTGAATCAAAAGTCTACGCGTCGAAATGTATTCAAAATTTTATGCCATTTTTTTACGAGCGTCGCCCTTTTATTTCAAAGAGATAACGCATGTTTTATTTTTGCACAAGCGAATAAAACAGAAAAAAACTCGAATGTAGCTATTTGCGTGTGTGAATTTGAAAATTTGAAAAAAGGAAAAATGTAGACACTTATCGTCCCCTTAGTCTATCTATCTATAATCTAAGCTGCAAAGATATGTTAACATTTGAGGCTCATATTAAATGCATGCCCACAGACAGGCACATGTAGGTTTGCGCCTACACATTCTGCATGTGTGCATACAAATAAACAAAACCTCACATGAACATAAACCTTGTAACTTCTGCCGCCGTTCCCTGAACCGGGGTGGCAAAAGTGAACCGATTTTTACAGCACGGGTGGTCAGCCTCATACCAACCTATCAGTCAAGGAGTGCTTGTTTGTATTATGTCCATCACAGATCATTTCATATATGAGCGATGTCTGTATGTGTACTTGACAATGTGTCTGATGAAAACTATAAAGTGATTTTAAAAGTATTAGAAATAACTCTCACATTTTCGTTTTTTTTCTTTGATCGAATCGTGTAAAATGTGATGCTTAAGGCAATTTCATTGAAAAGTCATATTTGAATAAAATGAAAGGAAAGCCAAACAAGCACTATGGGACGTTATGTCTTAGGAAATGAGGTCTGAACATTGAAAAGGGTGCGAAAATAAACCTCATCGTTTTGCCGGATTATTTGTAAATCTGACCATCAGAGGCGTAAGTCTCTCATCCATACAAAGCTATTTCATACGTCAATTCTTTTGAAGGTTACACTGCGTTATTTTCACTACTTTTCAGTTTTCGGTCATTCGAACATATCCAGGTTAACATAAAAACTAAGAAATATGAAAATAAGGACCGAAAACGTTTGTTATTTAATTAAATTAAATAAGTGAAGATGAAACAATAGCTACTAGTACTGTAAAAAATATTTTAAAATGAAAATCATTGTTAATATAAAACCATCGATATATAAGGACCGATAATATATAACTGCATGTATAAAACACACACACCATTAAAAATACAATAATTTTAAAACTATGACGTTAGTTTAAGCCAATTAATGTCCGGTCGATAGCTCAGTTGGCAGAGTGCTTGCATTCCATACCGTGAGCTCGGGTTCAAATCCCACCGAGGGTGTCAGAAATGATTTCTCGTTTCGGTGTTTATTTCAAAACCCGAAATAAAAAACCGGCAAGGTTTACTCAGCCTTCACAAGAAATGAGTACCAGCCCTCTCGGGAGCTGGGAAACCTCCACTTCAACTAAAGTGGTTGGCGTAAGGCCGGCCCCCTTACCTGTGAAAATAAATTGGTTCAACTAGCCACATGCGACCCCTTTGGGGATAACGCGGCAAGAAGTTACACTATATGTGTAGCTTAGTTGTTTAATGTTCACATTTTAAACGAATTTTTCAGTGAAACCAATGCAAATATCTCTTGATAACCAAAATAAAGTACAACACAAAATAGTATCACATTTAAAATACTGGGGTAGCGCTGAAAAGTAATTAAAATTTGTCGCCATTATCCATGAAAAATTAAACAACTAAATATACATTATGAATGCAGGTCACAGATATTGATTGACAGTATAAGCTGGTAGCGTATCAATTATTCATTGCCTATCCCAAGGTGTTAATGTTCCAACCAGGCATATAACATCAACCAAGTATATGATATCACACAGACCCATTATATCAAATGGGTAGCAATTGTAGTACAGGGTTGATCAAATTAAAGATTTTTGTATAAATTACCTTGACTTAATAATAATAATAATAATATTAGGATGATTTATTTGGTGAGCGCTGTTTTTGTGTGTATCACACCTCAAGAGCCCTCTGCGAGCTTGGTCGTCGCTGTAGAAAGCGCCAATTCTCAAGCAAGACTTAGTTGTTGTAAGGTTGGATGGACCTTTCAGTGACCGGTCTTTGGTAAAGGTTAATGAATTTTTCAACTCAGCGAAGAGCACATTCGAAATATAAATGGTATATTTTGTGCTCCACCGGGATCCACAACCTTCCATTTACGAGTCCGAAGTGTTGCCACTACGGACTACGGACCGGTCGAAGATGCCAACGACACGCGGTGTACCTGAGCGGTTACCCATCCAAGTACTGTCCGCGCCCAATGTTGCTTAACTTCGGTGATCTATGGGAAACGGTGCTTTCAACATGGTAACGTCGTTGACGTTACCACTTACCGTTAAACGTTGTTAGTTGTTTTTTTATTCATGCAGAATAACGCAATTTATCAACCAAAATTTGCCTGGCCAGAAACCGATATGATCATTCCTTTCTTCCTTCCTGAGCCTTTTTCCTTTCTCCCTTCGGAGACCTAAGTCCACTTCTAAGCATAGGCCTTATACAATATTTTTCATGTTTATCTATCGGCTGTTGGGTTCAGCCATCTTCTGCCTGCAATTCCCTTGATGTGACTTGCTCAGCGCCTCTTTAAGCAGGCCACTCGCTGTATAGCATCAGTGACACCAATGCAAGGACATCGTGGCTGAAGAACCTGCGACAGTGGTTCGGCAGAAGCACCAAGTCCCTGTTTCGAGCCGCAGCATCAAAAACCAAAATAGCTATGATGATCGCCGATCTTCGTTAGAAGTGGCACAAGAAGAAGAAGAAGACACCAATGCGTCTACGGATCTCTAGGTTTGGAACCCTGTCTCTGATCCTTTATCCTAGTATCCTCTTTTTGATGTCTCTTTGGCACGTCCTCAGTCAATTGAAGCATATTTACATTTTAACTTGATAATTCATAACTGTAACTTTTTATAAATACCAAATGTATTTTAATTTAAAACTTCTTCTTCTTCTTCTTTTTGTGCCACTTCTATCGAAGATCGGCGATCATCATGGCTACTTTGACTTTAGATCCTGCGACTCGAAACAGGGGCTGTGCTTCTGCCGAACCAATGTCGCAGGTTTTTCAGCCGTGATGTCCTTGGGCGTCCCTGAGATCTTCTCCCCTCAATCTTACCCTGTATGATAAGATGAAGGAGACGGTATTTCTCATTTCTCAAAATGTGACCGAAGTACATAAGCTTTCTCTGCTTAATGGTAGGCAGGAGCTCCTTTGTAGTGCGCATTCGTTGGAGGACTTCTTCATTGGTGACTCGATCACGCCAATATATCCGAAGCATTTTTCGGTAGAGACACACCTCGAACGATTCAATTCGTCTCTCCTGTGTCTGCGTGAATCGAACTAAGCAATATCAAATAATGTGATTCATTAAAAAAAATATATATATTAAATTAAAACGATAATACCTGTTTCTAGCCAGGCAAAATAGGCTGGTGAATTGCATTCCTCTTCACCATTTTTTTTTTTACATTAACTTAACTTTAAAAAAAAAATGCGCATTGTACAAAATGTACATGGTATCTATCAACCGGTCGCTAATGGGGCATGGGTATCAACACCTGTTTGACGGAGATCGCCCGCGTGCATCTGAACACCGTCAAAGTATGCGCGGGCACAGCACGGGAAGCGATAAACTCATTTTTCACGTACAAACTATCGCACGTAGACAGCTCGCGTACGCAAATAGATACAAAAGCAACTGGATGGGACAGGGAAACTGAGATTAAAAATAAAAGATGAACTGTTTCGTGCTCCTGGTATATCAGTAGAACATGCGAGGAGAGTGAGCGCCCTCTGTGAGCGTGGTCGTTGATATAGAAAGCGCCAATTCGTAAGCAATATCCAGTTATTGTAAAGCTAGATGGACCTTTAGTGACCAGACTTTGGTAACGGTAAATAAAATTCCCGAGATTATAGTTCCTTGAATTATAGGTAAATATGCGGCTGACCACCCATACTGTAAAAATGTTTTTTTGTTACTTTGCCAATGTCATCCCTGTTTCAGGAAAAGACGGCAAGGGTTGCAAAGTGTATGTCCATTTGAGATTTGGGTTTTTATGTTGTAAGTTTACATGCGGCATGTGCAAGCGCAAACTTGTACGTGTCTGCTTGTGAGAATGCATGTAATGCAAATCCCCAATGTAACATATCTTTGCAACTTAGATTAGATACCTTGTGGTAAAAAAGTACATCTTTCGTTTTGCCGACTTCTTTGAAGCAATCACTGAATAGTAAGTTTTAGTTGTGCAAGTCCAGCTGTAGACAGTAAATTTCCAGGAACTGATGGCGTGGCCTATCGGATCTTAAGATTATGCTTACTCTTGATGACTAAATAAGTTGACAATAAAAGAAGTACAATCAGTTAATGCCATAAAAAAATAAGAGTACAAATTCTGCAACTTCTGCAGAATGTTGTAGAGCGCAGTTTTGTGTAAGAATAGAATCCTTACTCGGAATGTTCTTACTTGGAGAACCGATGCTTAGATCAAAGTCAAAACTGTTGAATTCCTACATCGATATGCACCCTCATTTGTATTCAGTTGCGTGTTGCATATGGGGTGTAGAATTATTTGTCGACATGGGCGATCCGACGCACTGCAGCTATTATATTCATAGCGTAATGGGGACAATGCACCCCCAATAGAAAAGTATGTACATAAACCAAAGCATGGGGGATACAAAATTATATGCATTTTATATGTATGCTTGGAATAGTTCCGCAGATAATGTAGTTTATTTGATTTGGCCGTAAAAGATCGTAAAATTTCGAACTGGGACTGGAGAGATACAAGTCTACGACTGTAAAGCTGAGGGTCAACCACTGTTGAGCATTAAGCCTACGACTGTAGAGCTACCATTCTACGATTTTAGAGATTTTATTCTACGACGGCAGAGCTACCATTCTACGATTTTAGAGCTTTTAGCCTATAACTGCAGAAGCACCAGTCTGCAACTGTAGAGCTACTGGTCTACGACTGTAGAGCCACCAGTCTACAACTTTAGAGCTACTAGTCTACGATTGTAGAACCACCAGTCTACAACTATAGAGCTACTAGTCTCCGACTGTATAGCCACCAGTCTAGAACTGTAGAACTGCTAGTCTATAACTGTAGATTTTCTAGTCTACGACTGTAGAGCTACTAGTCTACGTCTGTAGAGCTACTAATCTACAACTATAGAGCCACCAGGCTACAACTGTAGAGCTACTAGTTTATGATTGTAGAGCTATTGTCTTCCACTGTAGAGCTTCCATCCTACTACTGAAGATCTTAGGGTCCACGAATAAAGAGCTTCTGGTTTATCACTGGAGAGCTTCCCGTCTACGACTGTAGAGGTGATTATCTACGACTGTAGAGCTACCATTCTTCGACTGTAGAGCTACCATTCTTCGACTGTAGAGCTAGCAATCAAATAGAGAGCTATTTGACTCAAATTGTAGATTTATTAATCTTAGATTGTAAAGATAAGATTATTTCATCACACTTGGTCCGAGTGCACCATCAAATCATCCAGTTCAAATATGTCTCAGTTTAGAGTATCTCAGTTAAAACTTGTAGTATGCCTAAATTGTACAAATAATGTAGCAAGTTGTACTGGAGAAGAGTGTTGCAGTAATATTTCATGGCATATCGCATCCAAATGAGTTTTTTAGCCAAGACATTGCCTCAGCAATAAGGAACCAAGCCACTTTATTATCATGCGTATGTATTTCCATGTGTATAAACTGTTAATATAATATGCTTTTATGGGCATCTTTATGAACATTTAAAACCGTTCTTCATCTTTATTCCTCATAAAATAATTCTGCGCATACATTTCTGAAAGTTTTTAGATTTAGTCATTTTGAATAAAAAAAACCCAATCACATTTAACCATATAACATACAAATTATATGTAAAAGTCTACTCTTTTGATTCAAACTTTATATAAAAAGTTATAATTTTGGTTTTTGGACATTTTCCCTCGCGGAATAGAGACGTTTTTTTTCCTCGTAATTTTTTACCATTTAAATTTATTGATTTAAAAAATGTAATTTGTCATGTATGTTCCTTGACTTATAGGTTGGTATGCGGCTGACCACCCATACTGTAAAAAATGGTTCACTTTGCCAATGTTACCCCTGTTTCAGGGAAGGACGGCAAGAGTTGCAGGGCTTATGTTCATTTGAGATTGGGTTTTTATATTGTAGGTCCACATGCGGCATGTGTTAGCGCGAAATTATACATTTCTGCTTGTGGAAATGCATTTAATATAAATCTTAAATGATATATATCTTTGCAGCTTAGATTAGATTAGATTAGATTAGATTAGATTAGAAAATACCATCACTTGAAGGTCCGAGATTTTTGACATATCAAAAAAAAAAAAATTTAACATAGGGATCGGGTACGAATCCCACAGAAGGTGTCAGAAATAATTTCCAGTTTCGGTGTTCATCAATTTGAAATTTGCTCCATTCATCATTCCTTGAACAACAGCATCATTAACGTGTGCCTTTTTTTACACGGTCAAATATTCAAAATGTTAAAATTTGTGAAAATTGTATATCTACATTTTAAGTCAAAATTCATTTGACGCTTTAAAGGGTATTCGATTCACGCTACAATGACTTTAAATAACATTGATTGACTTTGGTATCCCCTAACAATTACTCTAATGATGGTTTTGCATTTCAAGTACTTCAAACTTCATAAGATTTTGCGCAGGGGTGGCAAACTGAAACTTATTTATATGCCTCGGATAAGTACACACGGCGCCACCCCGTGTTGACTTTGAGAAGCTTTTGCGACCCCTTACATCGTCTAGAGGTCTGTTTGGTTAAGAAAAACACTTTTCAGAGTCTACTCATAAAGTCAAGCTAGGACAGAGTGATTCTACCCATAAACAAACTAATAAACGGGTAAGCTATCTAAGTTGCACTTTTCGTAAACAACGTCTTACATTTTTTTTAGTTTACAAATTGGTGAAAAACTTAGTTAAATGCTAAAGCTTTCAAAAGACTCTATGAGGTAGAAAAGTAGACACTAACACAGTGTAAAGTATAATATAATTGTGCTTTAAAATCTGGGTACACCGTCAGATGCTACAAAAATTGGATGGATTGAGTCACAAATGCCGAGGTTCTTTTATTTTAATAAATTAAAAAAACAAAAATTATTGTCAACGACGTTAGCCATGTTGAAAGCACCGGTTCCCATAGATCACCGAAGTTAAGCAACATTGGGCGCGGTCAGAGCTTGGATGGGTAACCGCTCAGGCACACCGCGTGTCGTTGGCATCTTGGACCGGTCCGTAGTCGAGATACGGATCCCGGCGGAGCACAAAAATATACCATTTATATTTCGAATGTGCTCTTCGCTGGGTTGAAAAATTCAAAACCTTTACCAATGACCGGTCACCAAAGGTCCATCCAGCCTTACAGCAACTGGGTCTTGCTTGAGTAATGGCGCTTTGTAGCGACGACCAAGCTCGTACACCTCTGCGGCACTACAACAAGTGTCATAGACCCCTAGAGTCTTTAGAATCTAGGGAGTCTCCCGCACAGGATTTCTTAAAAAAAAAAAAAAATTGAAGAGGAATGCAATTCACCAACCTATTCTGCTTAACCAGAAACAGGTAATTATATCATTTATTATTGTGTATTTTTATGAATTATTAATTAATAATTACCCAATTACATTTTTTGTTAAAAGACTCCGGTCAAAAAAAAAATCCCGTTGTTTGTAAAAATATGTTTCTTATACTTTATGGTCTTAGTAAAAGAGTTACATTAATGAAAAAAATCACGCGTGTTTAATTATTTTTTATCTTAATTTTAAAGTTAGTTTTTTTATATAACTTAAAAAATGACGCCACAAAAAAATATTTAAAAAAACTCGTTTTTTTTACTCTTTTTTGCTCGGATTTTGTTGTTTTTTATTTTGGAAATATTTTTTTTTCTATATAATTATAGAATAATACAAATTCTAGTTTGTAGTGTGATTTTTAATAAAATAATAAGAATAGTTTTTGCGCTAATATGAAAACACTGAATCCAATTAACTTATTTAATTCTTGAAAACAGTTTTTTCATATTATCTCAAAAACTTTTCACATTATTCTATTAAAAATCACACTACAAACTAGAATTTGTATCATTTTATAATTATAAAGAAAAAAAAAAATTCCAAAATGCAAAACAACAAAATCCAAGCAAAAAATAGTAAAAAAACGAGTTTTTTTAAATATTTTTTTGTGGCGTCATTTTTAGTTATATAAAAAAAACTAACTTTAAAATAAAGATAAAAAAATATTTAACACGCGTGATTTTTTTCATTGATGTCACTTTTTTACTAAGGCCATAAAGTATAAGAAACATATTTTTCAAAACAACGGGATTTTTTTTTTGAACACGGCCTTAAACCAGAGTCAAAGTTATGGTCAAATGACCCAGGTGGTGTTCGAACCAACGTTATTCTATTCCAAATACGTTAGAAAGATCGGCCCACTTGGCCCCCTCGGCCATAACACCGACATGAATGTCTGTCAAAAAGCCAAAATTGGTTTAATTTGGCTAAGTAATCAGAAATGAGATATTATATTCGCTCCTACATCTCAACATAAAGGGAACAATTGACAAAAGACGAGCTCCAGGTTGAAGGAAAACATCTTGGCTGAAAAACTTAAGTCTTAAATTAATCAGGATATTCAGACGTCAAAAAATCAAGAAATTCAAATTTAAACTAGAATTTTGGTTCAATAAATTTGCCAGCAAGAAAATAAAAGAAAAAACTTTCAGCAGATGCTGCAAAACAATTCAAAAACAATACATTTTCAAATTGCATATTTTGTGTGTGTGCATACTTTCTGCAATTTCTTGGCAATGCAAAACTCAATCCAAACAAATAAATATCCTTATATATCAGGGGTGCAGCAAGGAAAACTCATCTCTGCTCGTGTTTGCCCAAGAACATCACAACAAGTCGCAAACTTTCATACCAAAACAACAACGTGAACGCGGGAGCTATTTAAAAATATGTGGATGCAAGAAATATGGCTGTGTTTGGTGTGTAAACATCGTTAGAGTTTACTGTTTATCTTTTGCGTTTGATGTTGAAACTAATATGTTGTATGTTACAAAGTTGTATTAAAAAAATGGTATGGAAAATTGATGTTTTATGCGCACGTACCATATTCAGCTTTTTTTTGTAAAGTGTTTTTTTTACAATGCTACAAAATTATTTTAAAAAACCGTATCTAAATAATCATAAATAATTCCTTGACTGATAGGTTGGTATTAAGTTGACCACCCATACTGTAAAAAATGGTTCACTTTGCTAATGTCACTCCTATTTCAGGGAAGGACGGCAAGAGTTGCAGGGCTTATGTTCATTTGAGATTGGGTTTTTTATATTGTAGGTCCACATGCGGCATATGTGAGCGCGAAATTATGCGTGTCTGCTTGTGGGAATGCATTTAATATGAATCTCAATTGATACAAATCTTTGCAGCTTAGATTTAGATTTAGATTTTAGTATCTGAATTGATAAGTAAACCGAAGGCGATAATGTAGGATTTTCCTGAATTTTGTTTTTAAGGCTCTTTTATACCCTAATTCGGCCGTTTTTGTTTCTTACACTTCATGTTCTTAGCAAAAGAGCTAAAGTAATGGAAAAAATCAAGCGTGTTTATTTAATTTTTTTTCTTAATTATAAAATTTGAACAAAATGTATAACTTAAGAATTGCCACCACAAAAAAATATTTAAAAAGACACGTTTTTTTCACATTCATAGCTACTTTTTCGTGTGTGCTATATTTTGTAAATATTATTTCTCTTTTTAATGACAGAACTATACATTGTTCAGTGACGTATCGGAACAATTTTTTTATAATGGTAATAGTTTTTGAGTAAATATGGAAAAACTAAAACTGCTTAATGAATTAAATTTCAATTAAATCAAAGAACACAGTTTTTCCATATTTACTCAAAAACTATTGAGATTATAAAAAAATATTCCAATACATCACTAAACAATGTATAGTTCTGTCATTAAAAAGAAAAATAATATTTCCAAAATATAGCACACACGAAAAAGTAGCTATGAATGTGAAAAAAAACGTGTTTTTTTCAATTTTTTTGTGGTTTTTAGCCTATATAGGGCTGCAGTATCTAAAGAAAAAAAAACCAAGATGATCGACAATCTTAGATTTAAGTAGCAGTAAACGAAGAACTTCATAGATGCCAAAAGTCGATGGACTTTGAAGATAAAATTTGCAATAATTCATTGACATTCGTGTATTTTTCTTTACAAGTAGAGTAACCTAACCAATACAAGGAGTAAATGAAACTTATATAGATAGATAAAGTGCCAAAAATTACTGCAAGCATTGACATCTGTGTATCACTTTTGAACTAAAACAACCTAATGGAAATCAATTTGAAGAAATAATACATACAAACAATTAGACATCGACACCTGTGGGACATAAATGCTAACTAAAATAACCTCACGGATACCCGGAGCACATGAAATATGAGTAGGTAAATGAATGATTTATTTCTAAGGAAATATCACAAGGTAAGCCTGTATTGTATTTGATTTCATTCATAATATCAATAGGTATAACGTTAAATCATGCATTTAAAAATCTGAAATAAATTCAGTTAGCAACAACAAAATATTTAAAAAAATAAGTAATTATAAGTAGTATTATTAATGTATTTTTACAATAATTTAAATATAAATTGTTACGTTCATACCTGTCGTTTGTCGGAGGGCGCTGGTTTGTTGACATTTTAACATCCAATCAGCGTCGACCTGCAGTGACGTCACGGATACCAGGAGCTCATGAAATTGAAGAGGTACATGACTGATTTATATCTAACGATAAAAGTGCAAGGTATGTCGCAATTGCATGCATATTTACTAAAAAAAACATCATAAATGCACTTATTGCTCTTTTAAAAAAAATTAATATGCTTTGGTACCTATAAACTGTTTATTTAAAGGATTTGAAGTAAGAACAAGCAGTGTTTATTGCTGTTTTGAATTTACAAAATAAACTGAAACGATCATACTCTTGTATATGTTGGTAGATATCCTAGGACGCTGTGACGTGTTTTGACAGTTGCATTGTTGTCAAAATATTGAACTCGAAGTCGTTTTCGTTTGAAGAATAATAAAACATAAATCGGGTCGGTTTTTTAGTGAAAATAAAATATGTTATATATGAAGTTAACTTTTGTTAATTTGTTTTACATTATATTAAAGTTGTCCATCTAAAAATAAAGGCATTGTGTTAATTTGAAGTTTGTTAAATTGACAATTGAATTCGACACACTAACAAAATTTCTAACAGCCGGGAGGACGAAAAAAATTAAAAATTGAATAAGATGAATGATGGATTATAACGGTTGTTGGTTCAGAAGTGCATGATAACACATAAGAAGGTGCGGCGGAAGTTTTTTTCGGTAATAACGCCTGAATTAAAAAGAAACATCAAAACTGGAAAACATGTCAAGACTCTTTGGAAATAAAATCAAAGCTGCTTGTTATTCAAATTATTGACCAGTCAAATGTGGATGATCTATTTCGTGAGCGTTATTTTTCCTCTGAATCTCTTGAAAATTCTAATAGAGGAGTATAAGTTAATGGTGCTGTGATCAACAACATACGAAATGCTGAAGACACCATAATTTTGGCAGAGAGTATACCAGACCTCCAAGAACTACTGAAAAAGGTAGATATAGCTGGATATGAATTGGACCTTATAATAAATGTGAGCAAGCAAAATATAAAAAAAACACCTGGAAGTTCTTTTGCATACCGTAATTCAGGGGATGATCGAGGGGACAAATGCCTGGGGATGACCACGCCGAGAATTCCTTCAGGATATCGCACGTTTAATAATAAAGAGCAACAACTCAAAAAACATGAATGTTGGGAAATCACGTTTGAAGTTCAGACAACCAGTACAACTTGTATGGGATGAAAAAGGCGGCCGATGTTTTATCTCGGTCATATTCGTCCAAATTGAACGGCTGCCGCATTCTACCTATTCTTCTCGCATTGTTCTTGCGTTTTATTACATAATCTCGATTTTCCCAATTTTCGAGTTATTTCTCTTTATTATTAAACGTGCGATATATTGGCAGATATGTCCTCAAAAAAAGCTCAAACAGATTACCAAAAATTGAGGAGAATGGCGACAAAGATAAATGAACATTGGAAGCAAGCCAATCTTAGAATTAAGATAGAAGATTTGTAATTGTACACAAAACTATTTGAATCACATTTAGACAATTGGATAACTCTGGAGCATGCCTTCAGTTAAAGGGTATAAACATCGAGAAAGTGGACAGAGTTAAGTACTTAGGCAGCATTATAACGCAATCTATTGACCGAGATACTGAAGTGAACGTAACATGCAACTAAGCAGCACACATTGTACAACTTTCAACCGCACTATGCCCAAAGGCTGTACACTGTACAAGTGGCATGTGGATTTATTTCCGGATGTAACTGAGCCAGCCAGACCGAAGGAGCTGGTTTTCATTTGTTGTGAAGGCTTAGTGAACCTTGAAAACAGGAGATCATTTCCATTCTTCAGGTGGGGTTGAATTTTAGCCCTCTGACATGGAACGCAAATATTCAACCAACTGAGCTCTTGTCTGAAAGTGAAAAAATTAAGTGAAAGTGAAAAAAATAAGGAAAAGTGAAGTGCAAATAATAAAACCAACATTTTTTTAAATATTTTTCATTGTCATTGTCATTGTCCTCAGGATGCCTTTTTAGGCGAAAACGTTTGACTTATTTTAAAATAAAATAATAAGTGAATTAAAACATTGTATTTATTTAATTAATTATATAATAATATAACCAGCCTTCATGCTTTGTTGGAGATTTAATATTTTGCATCTTAGAAACATTAAGCAACATCTTACCACGGAGGGGCTGCATGTATGTTGTATAGTCCATAACAGATAATTTCACGTGAACAATGTTTATGTGTGTACTGGACCAATGCGTATCATGGATGTTAGAAATTGATATTGAAAACATTTTAAGTTAAGCAAAAGTTGCGGGGATTACGTTCATTTGAGATTGGGTTTTTATGTTGTAAGTCCACATGCAGCATGTGTAAGCGTGTACTTATACGTGTCTGCTTATGGGAATGCATTTAATATTAATCTATAATGTAATATATCATGGCAACTTAGATTATTTATGTACAGATTGTGCACAGTATCCTGAGGGTACAAATACTCAATCAGACAAATGTATGAATAATTCGACAGCGCCTCTATAGAGCGTATTAGTTTAAATGCATTATCGTTTGAAATTTAATGTGTTTATTACTTTGGGAACAGGATCGCACAAGTGAAAAGCTACGAACGGTTTGTCGGCCAGCGGGCTGGAATAAAATCCGCATGTGTGTGTGTGAGCGCGCTTCCTTAACAAGTCTTCAGAAATCAGCAAGGCAGGCAAATCAGCGGGTATTGTTAAACAACTCCCCCACCTACCCCCTCACCTACCTCCTACTTACCACCCCCACCCCCCTTATTCCGCTACCCAGACACCCCCCGCGAAGCAATGGCTCCAAACAGTGTATCGCAAAATACTGAAAAAACTAATTTTTTAGTTATTTTTAAGAGTTATTCTGAACACTATGAATGTTCATTGTATTTTTTTTTATATATTCAACTAGCTGTACCCTGCCACCCCTTATAGTGGCTCGTCTGTTGACTGTTATTGTATCATTCCGCCATTCTTTTGGCGGTGGCCACTATATCCGTTTAAGTATCTCCACTGTGTTGTGTCTGCACACTTGTCTTAGTCTAAGAATTTTCCTATCACAAGGTGAAAATTGTTTGAGCATATTTTTGTTTTCATTTTCTTTCTTGCTTTAGTTTTTTTTATACAGAAACCTAAGTGGGCATGAACAAAATAACTCATGTACAATTCATTGCAATCTGTTTAATAGTTTAGGAGTCCATACACGACAAACAAACATACATCCGTTAGATTTTATATATTAGATAGAAAACTATTTTTTTATTATTATTATTTATATTAATTAAAAACTATGTTTTAATTCATTATTCTCTATTTTTTTGCTGTAACGTTTTCGCCAAATAAGGCATCTTCAGGAGCGTAATTTTTAAAATTAATGTATAAACAGTTCCGTGCTAAGGAAGTCAGAACGCCTGAAGAAAAAATACGCTGAGGAGGCCCATCGCAGATAATGGGCGAAACGTCCGGAAAAAAAGTGTAACAAAAAAGTGTAACAAACTTCCGATAGAACATGGCTACACAACCCGAGAAAAATTTTAAGATTGTGTCAAGTGCCGGCCGTGAAAGCCTTAATGTACAACTAAAGTAAGAATATTTGTAACAATTATGCTCCTGAAGATGCCTTATTAGGCAAACAAATAAATGAAAGGGAATTAAACGTTTTTTCTATTGAATTTATAAAAAAATCTTTTTATGATTTGCCAGAATACAACTTCTGATAGGCGACCACAAGTTAATACCATGAACGTCTTACGGCGTTATTCACACTCCTAACGTGAATTTTCAATAAATATAAAACGATGATCCATGGATCAGCTACGAATGAAACATATTGTGAATAACCCTGTTTGTCTATAAATTGCCTGTTCTGGGGTGGAAGCATCGAAGGCCGTCGGTAGATCTTACCAAACCTATAAAACATGGTGGTGCCTGAATCCATATAAAACGCGTCAGCTGTTGATACGCTGCCATGTATTATTCCGTCCTATCTTCCAATAGGTATATCCGATGATGGTCTGAGGTCCAAAAAAGGTTTGTCATTTGTAATTTTTACAATAGTAGATATAAAACAAGTAGATATCAAATCAAGAAAAAATATTTTCATTATAAAGCTATTAATAAAATAAAAATATATTTTACGTTATTCCATCACAAGTTTGGGAATCGCATCTTGCTAAACAAGCTGACTGGCTTCTCTTTGAGAACTGCTTTTTACACTATTATTCTCAAAGTTTTCAATTTGTGTTTTGCATTCAAAACTTGCCCCATACACAGTCGACATAAAATTATATTACATCGACATACACTGTGCGCCCCTCGCAACTTGATTCAACTCGGCAAACGTGAATATGTAGGCAAGCACATGTTGAAACAACCCAGCCGTGCCGAGCAGAAGAAAAACGAGCAATTTGATATTATGCACTGAAGTTTTTCGTTTCAATTAGAGAATAATTGGAGAGCATTGAAAAAGCAAATGGGTTTACTTTAATATATTTAAAAGCTTGTGCTGAATAAAGTTTTGCGTGCATGAAAAAACATGCAAAAAATATTTGAAAAGAATTTAAAGAAGAAAATATATACAACGAAAATAACTAGAATTCAATTAACAAGGGTTACTTAAAATTTGTTCAAAATGAAAATTTTCTACTTTCTGAATAAAAAGTATTTTTAAAAAAAAATAAAAAAATATTTAAAGTGAACTATTCATGGTTGTCGTTGATTGTAGTTATTAACCAGATTACTTTTAAAGCCGAACATGCTTCGTCAGAAGAGCAGAAAATAGACGCCAATCGTTTAATTCCAATAAGAGGGCTTAGAGCTCTGAAAAAGTTACACACAGTAGCAACGAAACGTTAGCAAAAGAAGAAAAAAGAAAGAAATTGTGGGCCATGGTCAAAGCCCGAAAAAACAAGATCTCATTTTGTATGATCTTGACTTGATTTTAACTACGGTCGATAGACACTTTGTACTGAATTAAAAACTGATTGTACGAACTGTGGTTCTTTAATTTGCAAACTATCGGGGGTATTCTTAGACATTTTAGTCGTCGGTTGAGCCCACGCTTTGACAAACTAATGATGCATTTGTATGAAGACCTGTCAATCCAAGATGACTGCAAGTGAACAGCTGATTTGTCTTCTTACAAATATTACAAAATTCAGTAGGTAAGAATAACCTTGTTTCTTTTTTTTTCTTTTTTGTTGCTTGACAACTTGTGTCTTTTTTGCTTTTTGTTTTTTGCTTTTTGTTTTGCTCTCCTTTTATTTTTTATTTTCTTGTCTTCTCAATTTTCTATTATATGTCAATACAAGCTCAGCAAACTGATCAAATTATTATTCTATCTCTATAATTTTAAATAGAAGAAACAATTTTGGCTTATATTAATTTTAAGAACACCATTGTAATCACTTTTATAAAGCTGCAGTTTTCTCAAATAAATAAATAAATAGCCGTGCTGATGAAACTTCCAGCTCATGCACCATTAGTTTGTCAAAGCATGGGCTCAACCGACGGCTAAAATGTTAAAGAATAGCCCCGTATGAAAGCAATTAATGCACTCGACACAAATTCCAAATACAACAAAATTTTGTCTTCACATGGCTTGGCTACTAGAGATAAGGCTACCAAATTTTATTTTATTTCGGTTTATAAGGACCGTAGTCTCTTAAAAGTGTTCCGTTTAATGGCCGAGATTTATTTTTAAACTTGGACTGAGTCCATTAGTCGAATGTAGGTAAGATTTACGGTCGTTAGACATGTTTGTAAAATTATTATTCAAATAAATAAATAGACAGACATTTGTACAAATCGTTAGTGGAGCATCTCAGTACTCTCGACGTTTCGTTAGCGACGTAGCCAACGTCTTCAGCAGACACCCTCTCTGTACGATGAGAATAAACTGATTTTACAAATGAGTTCATTATTACATTCTTGGATCTAATTTAATCTAATCTAAGCTAAGCTGCAAAGATATGTAACATTGGGGATTTACATTATATGCATTTTCACAAGCAGACACTTACAAGTTCGTGCTTGCACATGCCGCATGTGAACCTACAACATAAAAACCCAAATCTCAAATGGACATACACCCTGCAACTCTTGCTGACCTTCCCTGAAACAGGGGTGACATTGGCATAGTGAACCATTTTCTACAGCATGGATGGTCATGATTAAATCCCAGATTGCTTCCTTTGGTTCTGTACTACAAATAGGTACGTCAATTACTCTGAATAAACATTTCAAAAACATCACTTTAATAGCAGCATTGTTATCCTTGCTATAAACGAATTACATAATTTATGCGAGCATATCATATTCAGCTCGCTGTGTGTTATTGGGAAAGTTTGGCTGAGCTATGAGGAACACCTGGCCGAGATTGTTGGTTCACCGAGCCAGACTTCTTGCTAACGAGTACAGGAAGCGAGATATCATGGAACATATTGTGTGTAGGGATTGCAATTGCTGGATCCCTCATCCAGCAATCCAGCTGGATCCAGCGCATTTTTCAGCCTGCTGGATCCAGCGCTGCGGATCCGCAAGTATAAAATTTCCCAAATAATGGCGCAAAGTCTGACTTGCCTGCATTGGCGCTTTGCTAGATGCTCTTGCAGCTCGGCGGGAGCGATGTTGCCGCTCTTTTATGATGACAAAGACACGGACACCAATGAAGGCTTAGAAGTAGTAATTGAACAAACACCAGCTGAACATGAAGTAATTCAGCGATACAGTGAACTTCTAAATAAAATGCAAAAAGTTGTTAAGACTTTTAAAAGATCACCTACCAAAGATGAGACGTTTTTGTAAAAATACATAAACGAAGCAAAGGGAAAAGAATTGAGTTTGATTCTTGACTGCTGCACTAGGTGGAACAGTTTGCTCAGCATGTTGGAACGTTTATGCCAAAAGTTTAAAAGTTTGCATTGACAAAGCATTCATAGACACCTCAGAAACTTAATTCTCAGCGGACAAGTGGTCACTAATCAGTGTGTTGATCGCCAGGACGCCAGTCTTCAACCGGTTAAACTGGCCGTTGAAGTTCTCTGAAGAAGAGAGTCGAGTTTGATAACTGCTGACACAACCCTAAAATTTGTCTTAGACAAACTAAAAAGCCAGGACACAATCTTGAGTGAAGATCTTTCTGAGGCACTCCACAACAGAATCGAAAAACGGCGTCTTACCGATGTCACAGGCATGCAGAAAATTTATCTACAGAACCCGAAGAAGTATAACGAAGAAATTTCCCATTACCAAAAAAATATGCGATGCGTCAGGAGATGAGTATATGCTGAATCGTGTAAGCACATGTGTAGTGGAACCATCAACAGTGCAAGAGCAAAAATATATAATGGAAGTAGAAAACTATAGACAGGATAAACCGGATTCACTGAATTTGAATTGAAACAAGAACTGGAGATTAAGCTAAAATGTGAGAAAGAAAACTTCATGAAAACGAAAGAAACGAGAACTCAGGATTATGGTACGATATTAAAAAAGGAAATGAGTTTTTATGAAAGTGAGGGAGTAGGAGGTGAATACCTAACTTTAATTTACGATTATCAATGTTATATTACGATTATCAGAAACTAACCAATAAGCGTAGAGGCAGAAAGGGCTTTTCTGCAGCAGGATATAATATATTATGCAGTTCATTAAGAAGCCGGCTAGGAGACAACACCATTAATACCATTTGTTTCTTGAGATTTCCAGAAAAAAAATACATTTTGTCTTAATAAAAAATCAAGAAAAGACTTATTTTTGTTATAACTTTTACTCTGTCTGTCTACTCTACCTCTAAAAAGTACGAGTTTATGTTAAAATTTTGATTATTGTGATTTGTTAAAATGTTTAATTAACACGATTCTTAAATATTAAAAAAAAAACAGTTACATTTCTTCAAAAATCAATAAATTGCTGGATCCGCGCTGGATCCAGCTGGAATTGTGTAAGTCCAGCAAAAATCCAGCTGGATTGAAAATGCTGCTGGATTGCAATCCCTAATTGTGTGGGACGCCTTCAACAATATACGAGGAACAAACGTTTCAATCTGCGGAATTATTAATTACGCTTTATTAATAAACGTTAAAACAAATTTAGCCGGGCTGATGTCTCAGTTGGTAGAGTGCTTGCATTCCATGCCGAGAGCTCGGGTTCGAATTCCACCGAGGGTGTCAGAAATGATTTCCCTTTTCGGTGTTTATTACAACAACCCAAAATAAAATAGCCACCTTTAAAATTGAAATGGTTGGGGTAATGCTGCCTCCTTTACCTGTAAAAATAAATAGGTTCCACTCGCCACATGCGAAACCCTTTGGAAAAGAATTGTTGCTTTGAACCCGAACTCACGGCATGGAATGCAAGCACTCTACCAACTGAGCTATCGACCGGTCTGGAATATTTATAACATTTAAAAATATCAAATCCCTTCTTAAATCAAAGCAATATAACATCAAGCATGTCTAAACCATTACATGTAAGTACTTCAGAAGTGTTCGATGGCGGATGCATTGCCTGCGGTTTCCCAGGCATGAAATCCTTTTGCATCTGAGATCTCGTCATACGTTCAATTGAACCAGAAGGCATAGTATACCAAGGTACTACATCTCGTAGTACAAGATACTGTTACGAATGTATGAGTTTATGTCTGTGCATGTTTACTTATGATTGTATGTCTATGTGTTTTTACTAACTTGTATATGTGTGTCTAGACGTAAGTATTTGATGGTTGTCCCTATTCGTATTTGCTCGAAACTTCTGTTCGAGACAATTCTGGAATAGTTAGGTCTAAGATGCTAGATTAGCTTTTAGTCACCTATAAATACGGATTGCAGTGCTTTGGAAAGAATCAGTACCCAAATAGTGTACTATTAGTACACTAGCCGTTAAGCGAGAAGTACAAATATTCAATCTGCGAACCATATGTGAGAAAAAATTCTTAATAAATTGTGTACAATAAATTTAATCGAAGTTTTATTAAATTTAACCCAAAGTAAATCGTAACAATGCCTATTAAATTTTATGCCTATTCAAGCGCGAACTTGTACGTGTCTGGTTGTGGGAATGCATGTAATGTGAATCTCCAATGTAACATATCTTTGCAACTTAGATAAGATTAGATTAGATAAATGAGTCTCTATAATTATTACTGAAAAAAACTGAAGATGGAATGACTTCAACGCTTTATTTATTTCTTGCATATTCTATTCTAACCTTATAAATGATCATTGACTTATAGGTTGGTATGAACCTGACCACCCATACTATAAAAAATGCCACACTTTGCCAATGTCACTCTTGTTTCAGGAAAGGTCAGCAAAAGTTGCAGGGTGTATGTTCATTTGAGGTTTGGTTTTTAATTTGTCAGTCCACATGCAACATTTGTAAGCGCGAATTTACATGTGTCTGTTTGTGAGTACGCATTTAATATGAATCTTAAATGTTCATGTATATTTTCATCTTAGATTATAGATTTTACTAAGAGCAAGATTTTTTACAGGACTAGGGGAGCTTAAAGTTCATGAAATAAGCATTGACCAATACTGGAATTGTGAAACACTAAAAACAGAGAAAAATTTGGAATATAAAGATTTTTTTCGTGAAAAAATGAAAAATCAATTAGTACTAGAACTCACGTTTAAAATAGAAAATAAACAATGTAGATATTCGTAGAATAACAAATGTAAACACCTCACCAACTAGGGATAATTGTGTTTACTTCCGTAGCCTTCTTACGTATTAGTGGACGATGATGATGACGATAACGGTACCTCAATGACGTCAGAACACTTTCTTACATAACCTTATAAATAGATTTTAATACATCGATCCAGTTTTATTTTCTTTGTTTTTTCAGTCGACTATTTGTGACCTTTTTAATTGAAATACTGAAGGTCCTTGAAATTGTAATTAACATTAACAGTATTATTTAGATTTTGGGCAGTAACTTTGTGAAAGCACATTTTAATTAATTAAAATACTTTTTTAACTTTGTTACAATTCACTTGAGTTTTATTTTTTAAAAAACACAACCAGTTTCGGGAGAAGCAGTACCTCCCATCTTCAGGTGTAAATATCAACTAACATAAAATACAAAATTACCAAATTAAGCAAGGATTTAATTTGTAGTACTGGTGGGGGTAAGTGGGGGGCGGGGTTTAATTGGAAACAAAGAAAGTAATGGCGAAGTGTTAGGAAAGAGGATATTATTTAAGAGGTTATTTTCAGAATTAATATTTTTTTGGATTTCTAGATTTTCAAAATTGTTCATAATTTTACCTTTGTAGGGGATGGGATGAAGGAGTTTTAATGTGTGAGTGTGAAAAGAATGGTTTGATTCAATGATGTGGTTGGCGAACTCAGAGTGACTGTTGCTCGTTAGGCAACGGCGGTGTTCTTGTAT